>JAADWT010000001.1:0-104841 GCA_023336285.1 Pythium grandisporangium
CCCCCCCCCCCCAACTGTTGTCGAGGCAAGTGTGCGTGGGTGTGTGGTGAGGACAGGAGGGTACAGTTGGTGCTGGGTAAGGTTACACTATCCAGTTGGTGATGAGGAGGAGGAGGGGGAGGTGCGTTTGTTCAGAAAATGCTCAATGGAAGCCACGTGAGCGACTGAATTTCTCCACACGACCCTTTCTCCGTGCGTACGCCCTGCCCCGCGCCGCTACGACCCCCCCACGCGATCGTTCTTGTTCCTCCCCATTCATCGCGTCGTGTGCATCGGCGGCTCTGCTCAATAGAACACGCACATGAGTACGCACAGCGGCAGTTCGCGCGGCAGTTCGCGCGGCAGTTCGCGCGGCAGTAGGCGCTTCTCGCGACACTCGGCCAATGCGGACGGTGACGCGAACGAAGATGGCGCCTCGTACCTGTTGCCACAGCCACCGTCACACGCGCAGCATCTTGTCCCACCGCCGCAGCAACAAGGGCAACAGCCTCAGCCTCAGCCTCAGCCGCAGACTCAGGCTCAGGATCAGGCTCAACCACAGTCACAGCCACAGCCACAGTTGCAGCACCAGAAGCCCGTCAATCAGGACCAGGGTCCTGCGCACGCTGATACCCGCCGCAGCGAGCTGCGTGATGTGCGCGCCGCGCGACTGGCGCGCAGTAACAACGTGAACATGAGTCGCGTGCGGTACCAGAGCGGTGAAGACCATGGGAATGGATTTGGCGATGCCGATCCGCTGGGGCACATTGCGACAGACGAACTGCTTCTCCCTGTGAGTAGCAATGGAGATACGTGGGTGAACCCAGTGCCACAGCAGCAGCGCCACCAGTACCAGCATCAGCATCAGCATCAGCTTCAGCATCAGCATCAGCACCACCAACACCTACAGCAGCAACAACAACGACAACGACATCACCACCAACAACAGCAGCAGCAGCAAACCGCACGTGCCACCCATCGCCGTGGTTCAGTCGGGGCGCGGAACCGTGACTTGCACGCGTCAGTGAAGACGAATGGCGTGGCAACCACGATCACGGTCACAGTAAACCTCGTGGGTGTAAAGTTCCCGTGCCTCGTCGACACCAATGGTCCCTGTGAATTGCTGATCACGACCGCCATGGCCGAGTACCGTCGCGTGTTTCCGATCGCGGAGGTCCCTGAGGCCAATCTTGTGCTCCACGTGGGGCGTAAGGAGTACCTGCGCACAACCGACACCATTGGAACCTGGTGTCATGACGGTGATGAAGTGGAATTGGGGTTATCGGATCGAGTGGCTCCAATTAATAATGGTCATGGTGGTGGTGCGGAGGGGAGCCTTCCTTCCTACGGTGATCAAGAAGGCGAGATGTATGATTTTACAGTGCTCTTCCATCGCCTGCCGCTTGGGTTCACGATGAAACAGGACGAGGACGCAACCGTTGTCGCCAACATTTATCCACGATCGGCCGTCACACTGTACAGTCGACTCGTACCGGGTACGATGGTGGTCAAGATTGGTGGTACCGCGCTCGAATTTCTGGGGCTTCGGCAGGTGCATGACCTGATCAAGAACGCCACGATCCCGTTGCATATCCAGTTCCGCGGTTATAAGAAACCCACGCGTTCACGTAATTCATCCATGTCGCGCATTAGGCCACCATCCGTGTCGACAGCATCCATTCACCGACGTGATGAAATGACCAATTCATCAACACCGCGTCGAAACGCTGTGGAGACGCCAAGGAACACAGCTAGTGCGGGCATGAATGATGTCAGTACTGCCACTCTATCCACGAATGGCGCCGAAAAGGCAAGAAGCAGAGCATCGTCAAGTATCGTGGATGCTGCCGATATCCTTGAGCTATTTAGCGACGCAGAAGATCTCGAAGCTTCCAATGCAGTGCAGGCTTCGTCAGGTATGCGTTCACAGTCGAAGCAGCGTAGCATTGGCGATCGCACTAAGGCGGGCGCTGCCTCACCGTACGCTGACCATCGTGCTCGGGGATCTGCTCGCAAACCTACACGCTCATCGCGAGCGTCCTCTATCGCAGAGGAGCTTGAACGAATGAATAATCAAGGTGACTCGTCGTCTGTGACGCCAGACGATAAGCGCCGGCAAGATACATCGCTGCTGAAAGCGGCACTTGCTGACGCCAATGGGAATGACGAGGGTGAGTCACCACCGCGCAGTCAATTTGACGATGGAGGAACAAACGGACTTGCCGATCAGTTGGCATCGACTCGAATCAGCGACTCGGTAGATGAGCAAGAAGAGTCTGGTGCTTGCGATTTGGATTCAAACCAGAATCAAGACGAGTCCGAGGAAACTCTAGCAGAGCATGTCCATATCTTGGAAGAGGAACTCGAGAGGAAGCGCGAGGAGGTGCGTTTGTTGGAACAACAAGTGAAGGAATGCAGTAGTCGCTTAAAAGCTATGCGCGCCAAGAAAGGTCACCCCATGCGCAAGTCAGCTACGCAGGTACAAGCAAAGAAGAAACCTCAACCTCTAGATCTGCGATTGACCCCGGAAGTGCTAGATGAGATTGATTCCAAGGCCGGATTGCCACGAAAAGGCACTGGACACTACGCTGGTTCAAATGCGTCTTCTGTGTCGGGCTATTCAAGCTATTCAAATCGCTCTGGGGCCGCGCGGCGGCACACCCACGCGCACCTCTCTCGCGTTGTGGGGCGTACTGGTGGAGAATCTTCGCGCGGAGATGCCTCAGTGTCATCTATGAATTCCGTGTCATCGGAACGCCGCCGTCAGGCCCAATCGCCCCGTCGAAAGTGCATCCAGAACAGCATTAACAGTCGGTACAGCTATATGCCGCCGACATACTCGTCATCCACCGAGTTTTACGATGCGCCCTCGTCGTTTTCGACCAAGGGGGCTGTCATTTCGCGAGCTAAAGACACTCGAGATTCATTTATTTCCATCCCCGAGAGCCCAGGTGTTGGCGCGTATAATATCAAGTCCCAGGAGCGAGTTCGAGGAGGTGAGATTGGAGACTCGGATCGATCGTTGCCTTGGCCCTAGCGATTTTCAAGGTGGCGTGCACGGCAATGCGCCGCGTCGTCCGATAAAGCCGCGTATGTTGAGTTGGCAACACTATCTGCGATCGACGGGTGGAAGAACGACCATCAAGCGTGGAACCTCGTTTGAGTCAATAGGATAGATATGCGCGCAAGCTGTCTGGTCACGAACCAAATAAGCAGGAGCATGCCTGAATTTTACATCGCTCTTTTAATTTTAATAGAGATCGACCAAGGATTCGCGTTGGGTGTTCCGGTCTGCTATCATGTAAGCCCCTCACACCTAGACACCAACCTCTTCATACGGAGCAGAGTCGTCGAGGAGCGGTTGCTCGTAGCTGTCCCCGCTTAACGCAGGACTTCCACCTGCGCAATGGTAAGAGAAAAAAAATCATCCGTGCCGACTCGTTTGTTAGTTCTTCCGATTGAGAGTGTAAGTGGAAGGATGAAGATGCATCCACATACCTTTCTCGGTACGGCGTTTGTGCTGTCTCCATTTCTCCTCGTTCTCGTCCTCGGTTGTGACCAAGTAAAAGTAGGCAAAGAGAAGCGCAAGCAGCAAAAGGAGCACGACGAATCCCCAGCTCTGTGCGTCCGAGAGCAGCATGCGCGGCTTGAGCGGTGATGTGCCGGTCATCGAGTCCTTAAACAAGTTTGTAGCTAGCACAGGAGATATTGCCCCCACGAGCGTGCAGGCAATGGCCGATGCCAACCAACAGCACCGCAACGCCTGTCGTACAAACAACTGCGCCATGCTGGAGATGCGACGTCGCGTGGGACCGGAGCGTGATGGCTCAGTGAAGGCTGATAGATGCTAGTAGAGTTTCGAATGCCGCAACACAGCAGTGGCTCACCAAATGGGTCTGAGAGGGAGCAAAGAGTGAGTGGATTTATGATACCTTTGCTTTACTGTACACTAGCGTATCTCAAAACGAGATGATAAGCGGCGTAACCTTGGATACAGTCTATCCGCATACGACCTTTCACGTGCATTCCTAACCTTCTAAAGTAGTCGTAGTCGGGGAGTTCGCGCCAAATCCCGCGACTTTGAAGCTGCGTGGATCAGGCAAGATGTGCTTGGTGTTCATCTATTGACGCCCGCTTCCAATAAATATAGTGGATATGCTCCATCGTAGAGACGAACAATCAGACCGGATCATGCGCACGTTTGCGCTGGATAGTCAGAGACACTGGCCGGAGATATCTCTGTTTCAGCAGTGCTTTTGTCACCAAAGGCTCGCACGTAATGCATCCACACAGCACAAAAGCACGGTTCCACCTGCTGCTCTGTGTACCCCGTAAGCTCACCGAGTTCTTCTCTCCACAGCGGACTGTTTATTCAGGAAAGCGAGGAGAACATTAGTCACTGGGGCTCGATGTAGAAACCTAGTCGATAATCAAAAGCTAGCTTTACGTACTTCATCCCGAGCGCTTTCCGTGATGCTGCGAGGATTGCCGCAGCAACCAGGGACGGTCGGTATGCCTGAAATTGATACTCTGCCAACAATCATAGCGATGAAAACACCGGTGGTTGTGAGCATGGACACGGTGAGCATCGCAGTGGCACTGTGTACGCAGTGAACAGAAGACAAGAAACATACCTTGTAAGCAAAGATCGACAAAGAAATCGGCATATTTCTTGTAGTACTCGAGAGCTTCTTCCACCATATCTGTGCCCTGAATCTCGTCGTTTGTGAAGAGCACAGGCTGGGAGAGATAGAATCGCACAAAGTGAATCGGAGTAAGCGCTGTGAGTGACCACTCCAACCTATTCAACGAACAGAATACCGCGACAACGAATGTGTAGTGGATTAGTACGGAGCACTGGAGAAAGAAGGATGACCGGTGGAAGGAATGCGACAACAAACAAATGTGTGGTATCCAACGTACTTGGCCAGTGTGGTGATCTCCATCTGGTAGATGTCATCGTACGTGTAGCAGCGGTTGCCAAACTCGTAGAACTCGGAAATGGGCGGTACTTCCTCCTCAGGTCCATGATACTTGGCAGCGATGAGGATGCAGCTGAGCGCGAGCAATTGAAATCGATCTTTGGCTGGCAGTTTGCCCATCTAAGGAATGCAATGGAGTGATGAATAAGCACCACAGGCAAGCACAGTAATTAATACACGGGAGGAACCACGGAAGAACGCCAATACACCAACGTGAATCATTCATTGCCAGAGCAACCTACCGCTAATATGCGCTCGAGATATGCGATGGCGGTGTGCACAGTCGTTTTACGGAGCTGCATCTCCTCGCCCACCTCGGACATCCAGTCGACAAGAACGCGGCGGTACTGCTCAGCCACACAGAGACAGAAACAAACGTCAACACCCAAGCCAATACACGTCCGCCTTCCTGTCACCGCGCAGCCTCCATTCCCATTCTCATTCCCACTGCCACCATCACCAAGCTGTGTGTTCATGCGTGCATGGCATTGCCTATTGTTACCTTGAGGTACTCGTACTTGCGTGTGAAGTCGGGTCGCGTGAGTTCTTGCCGAAGCATGCACCGATACGTCATATCCAAATCCATATCCTCCAATGCGATGCGCTGCATCGTTCCCCCCCACACCCCCCCACATACACACAGACAAGCAAGCGCACGATCACAGACAGGCAAGCACCGTCAGTATCCACCGCCTCGTATTGCCCTCCCCCCTCACCAATGACTCGCGTGGTACGCACCGCCGCATCCTCCGTGACGATGACGGCATCCGCCTCATCCTCGTCATCGCTCATGCCATCTAGGCTCTCGTCGCAGTCGAGGCTCATGGCGTCGTCATCATCATCATCATCATCATCATCCTCGTCGTCGTCGTCGTCCTCCTCCTCATCTACATAGTCCTCATCCTCGTCCTCATCGTACTCGTCCTCGTACACGTCATCCACGAAGCCGCCGTGCCCGTACTTCTCCCCATATCCATAGTCATACTCGTAGCCGCCGTGCGCATACTCCTCGTACACGTACTCGTCATACTCGTACTCGTACTCGAATGCCGTCGTCATCGCAATGTGGCAATGCGGTCAATGAGGCAATGCGGGCAATGCGGGCAATGGCGAGCGGCGAGCGGCGAGCAGCGAACGGCCGAGAAAGAGAGACTTACCCCGCCAAGAATGGCGGCAGCGATGACAGGCAACGGCGAAAATCATGGCGGGGGCAACGGGTTTTCGGATTTTTTGTTTATTTCCCCCGCGTGTCATTCATGCAGAGCGTATTGTGGATTTTTTTTTTCTTTCCGCCCGCGCCATGGTCATTGGTCATTCATTGGTCGTTGGGGGGCGGATTGCGGCAGTTGGTGGTCGGCGCGCTTTTTGCTAGGTTTTGGCGCGCCATTTTTACGTGAACGGTGGCGTTTTAGTGGAATGGTGGGGATACCGACTAACAAAGTGAACGTGTGCGGGGTGAGGGAGGAAGGCCTACCCCTCGTCGGTTTAGCTGTCGGATAAAATCCAGTCCGTATTAATTGTCACAGGGGAGGAATCACTTTTTGTGGCCTGTTGGCGGGAAGCAATTTCCCCGCGAACAGAATGTGAAATTTCAGAATCGGCCTAATGTAATATATCGCACAGCAAAAACGACGGCCCAGGGTCTGTCCTACTTTCTCGTACTGCGCCACAGCATCCACCACCACGCAAGGACAAGCAGCCATATTACCTTAGTCATCCAGTTGGGAAAGCATGGCAACTCCCCTGGATACCCAGTGTGCCTCCGGGTTGATTGATGGCAGACGAATGAAACAGATAAAGTTCGTTGAGTGACCTGTCGTCGAGAGTGTTCCGCGGCGCTCACTGTAGACAAATGACGATCAAACGGAAACGCATGAATCATCTCGTCAATTCACAAATGGCATACAGACATGTCACCGTCTAGTGATCTGCACCTACCTCGTCTTGTACACAGGACACGTGTAACATTTGTCGAGCTTCATCTCGAACTTTTTCACTGGCCGGAACAGAATCACAGGGCCAGGCGAGAACAAAACCTTGGGCTCCGACTCGACAAGAGAATTAACAGTCTTGTCCCATTTGGCACCTTCCAGAAACAATCCTCGGACATAGACTCCATCCTTTCATCAACAATCCACGCAGCAATTAGTCATTCGTTCGTATATACCCGGCACCACTTGCACCAGGCTCTAAATGTGAACGTACCCTCGGTTTTTCTGAATATTCGCTTCGTGGCATGGGCTCATGGTCAAATCCGAGCTGGTCGATCGGGAGCGTATACTTCCGCGCAAAATTCTGGCTTGCTCCTGTGAGGAATGCCTGCGTGAAGAAGAATCCCGAGATCCAGAATACAGTTGGCGGGGCATCGTTGAGCCATTTTCCAAAGAACCCGATACGTTCCAATAAATCCGCAACGTAGCTGCCCAGTGGTTTCAATGACGGATACGACTTCGCGGCCCACATAGTGGGGATTTTGCCGTAAAATAAACTCTGCGAAACATTTTCTAGTTCCGCAGACATGACCACGAGGCCCTTGAGTGCCTTGCGCAAGTTTTCGAGACTGCCTCGGATTGTTGAGATGAGATTGTTGAAACGCACTAGCTCTTGGCAAAGGACAGTGTTCATGGACTCATCCCATTGTACAGGGTACCGGATCTGGGCCACCTCCATGTCGTAGTTCTCTGGTAGTCGCTGCAGGATATCGTTGGCCACGGATTCAACCATATCATCTTGGGACATTGTGGTGCTGCTACTGGAGCTGCTCGAGCTTTGTGTGAGCAGAATGTCGGTGCATAACTTGGCGGTCTGATTTTGGTCCTTAGTAATGGTCGCATTATCATGAAGACCAAAGACACCAGGTGGTGCTACGAGAGGGAGCGACTCGATGTACGCCACAAAGGTCTCGTGGGTACCGTCTGGGGGTAGAGTATACACTCCCTTTTCGTCAAACGCGTAATTGTCATCAAACACGTCCATGGAATAGAAGCGGCCTAGAATACATGCCAGCGTGCGCCGATCCTTGTCATCTGTTACTCGCCCTCCGTAGTTACACTCACCCGTGCAGTACCGCAATGCACGAAGGGGGATTTCGTCATTCTCGTCAACAAACATTGCCAGTTGACGAATGCTGATACTCAAATCCGACTCATTGAACTCGTATTGAATATTCCAACCCAGCGGACCAAACTGGCGGCGTTCACGCACCAGCGCATGGAAAAAGCACAAAGAGTAAAGCAATTTTCGAAACTCAGATCCCTTTGCAACAGATTCCAGGAATCCATTCTCACCAATCGGATCCGACATGTACGAGCCGAGCAGATTCGCGCGCAACCCCTGCGGTGGCTCGTTGGTCATCTTTACGCCGTTCTGAAGTACGGCCGCGGGGAACACGTTCGACGGATACGTGGTGCACCACATTCTAAAGTCACCGTGTGTATTTTCAAGCTTGATATCCTCGGCAATTTTTTCCATGATAGGCATCCAGCTGGGAGCTAGATGGCAGTTCTGCAGCACGACCCAGGTGCCTTCTTCTCTGGCGCGTGTAATCATCCGCTCTGCAATCGGGCCCTGACCTTGCCCCAATGAGATCGCGTCACATTTCTGCTGCAATGAATCCGCAAACTTGAGTACTGAACTCATTGGGTCCGAGCCTGGAGATAGAATGAACACGAGCGGGGAAGACACATTGCTATCCGCGTACGAGAGCGCGAGATCGAAGGGTGGTGGTTTGACAAAATTCTCTCCCATTTCTTGCACCAGGAAAAGCTGTACACCGACGACAAGGAGGTCGGGACGAATGCAACGCAAACCAAGTAAGCGTCGGAATGGGTTGACCTCGCCCATGAGGCCAGGAAAGGGTAATGTATGACCCGTTGAGCTATCGTACACGGCCTTCCACTGCTCTTCGTAATCCAGAAATTGTCCCAGGATGCCATTGAACGCGGGAAGCGCGCTAAGACGCGAAAATTCCGCCCACTGTTTATCACTGAGCCACAAAGCAGCCGGATTTGGAGGTGGATCGGACATCGCTACGCCGCCTGTGAGCAAGAAATACCATTCCGTGTTGTCAAGCTCGTCTTTTCCCTGTTTGATGGATATACAAAGCAGGAACGAAAACATGAGCTTATCTTTTTCAAGAAGCGAGCGACAAATGTTTCGGTACAGCGAATATGTAAAGTGATTGTCCAGGTTCTCCAGCCGCTGAGTAATATCCGTCGACTTCTCGCTCTGCACAATACTCAAGATGAATAAATTGATAAACCAAGAGAGGGAATACTGATACACCGGCTCAATGTTGGCAAGCTGATCGATGCAGAAGAACAAGACTTGACTTGAGTATGCTACTGGCTGGTACCCCTCACGCACGTTGTCGATTTCTTTCTCAGTCTTTTCGGCAATCTGTTGCTCTTGTTTGATATCGTCCGCCACGTTCTTACTCTGGTTCATTGTATTGATGGCGTCCTCATCCTCGAGAATGTTACCCTCAGAGGAAGACAGGATATGTAAGATTTTGTCTTCAATCTCCTTGAGCAGGCCTTTGTTTTTCGCGTTTTGCACGATCAATTTATTCTTCTGCTCCTCCAAGTCGGGTCGCTCTTGCGCCACCACGATACCCAAAAGTTGATCTTCCAGACCGCGCGGGGTAATCATGAAGTTGAGGAGCGTGACCTTCACGGATACCTCAGGTAGATAGTGCGGGTTGCGGAATTTGGTTGTGATATAGAACCGAAAGGATTCAGCATACTCCACGGTGGAGTCTCCCAGGCGAATGCAGGTAACACCACCCTGTTTGAATGTCTGCTTTAGTAGAAGTGGCTCCAATGACGGGTCCAACTCCTCACCAACATTTTCCAGCATAACTGGAGTACCAAATTGTACTGCATTCTCCAACGTGCGCATGTAATCTCCGTCTGTGAGCTTAATCACAACGAGCTTGGCATCTTTTTCCATGTTACGAATCCACTTATTGGCTTGTCCCTGTGGATCAATCATTAGCGGCCAGCGCCTAGAATTAAACACCACAATCCCGTTATCTACGGAGAAGGCGTCCGTCGGTAAACCATCAATATTCCACTTGCGGATTTGCACGGGATCGCCCAGCGTGCCATTCAGCGTGGGCAAATCGCTACAAGGAATACCTAGTTGTTTGCAGCGCTGTACCCAGTCCTGAACGGCTTCTTGACGGAATACAGATGTGAACGGTCCTAAGTACGCAACTACTCCAGCTGTAATGAGTACATCA
The DNA here is from genome assembly GCA_023336285.1 of Pythium grandisporangium. Taxonomy (NCBI): domain Eukaryota; phylum Oomycota; class Peronosporomycetes; order Pythiales; family Pythiaceae; genus Pythium; species Pythium grandisporangium. Next base: position 10,204 of record JAADWT010000001.1, read on the forward strand.
CCTGTGAGGCGGCTGTATTGCGCACCAAGTTCAGCTGCAAACTCCGTCCATCTCGTTTTTTCACCACCGAGACTTTCGATCAGCGTGGAAGCTCGAACGAGCTTTTTGCCCGTCAAATCGACCTGGTATTCCAGGTTTTGCTTCTGTTTGGTGGCAGCATCAAATTGACGTTGTAGGTCGGCCAGACCGTCTTCTACCTCCTTTAGCTGAGCAAGCTTTTCATTTAGTTTCTCCATAGTCTCTGCGAGTGCCGCCTCCGCCACTTGGAGTGCCTCCCGCTTCGGCGCGACAACCTTGGCAACACGATCGTACGTGGCCATCGCGTGGACCCACTTGCAGAGTCCGGCCGCTGCCTTGGACGCCTTCTCTGCCTTCTCCGGACTGAAGTTCTCGTCAGCTATGTACTTGGACACGATGATTTTCATGATCTTTGGGTCCAAATTATCCTTGTCAAATTTCTTGAGCATTGTGATGAACGTGGGGTCGCTCAATAGTTTCTGCGATGGCCCCCAATAGTCCATGATACGCTTGGACGGATCCTGCGGATCGGGAATCCGTGCTGGTTTGATATTTAATATAACACAGACACCTTCGCATACCAACTTGACCCCGGCGGGCGGATTTGCCATGGCCTTGACTTCGTTGATCTCGGAGGGCTTGATTGTATCAAGTGCTTTGAGTGCTTCTTCTAGGGCCGGCACAGCCTCGGCCAAGTCCGCCTCCACGCTTGCCTTTTGCTGTTCACACACTGCCTTGGATTCATCCGCGACAGCGACATCCGCTTGTACTTCACTCCGTGTCGCCTCGACTGCAGGCAGTTTGGATTGAATCTCTTCCATCAGCACATCTGTATCCTTTGTAGATTGATCCAGCACAGGTTGTAACTCCTCCAGTTCCTTGCGCATCACGGACACGTTTTGCTCAGCAAATTGCAGTTTGTCGAGGCCCACCACGTATCGGTTGCGTGCCGTTTGCACCGATTCCCGCCGCCTCGCGAGAAAGCTCTTAAACGCCACAATGAGTTCCAAGTACGAAGTGGGAGTGACATAGTTTTGACGGCGAAGCTGCTTGAGAAATCGCTCCGAATGGTCAATCACGCTAACGTGGAAGTACTGACAAGTGTCCACGATAGCCTTACGCACGGAATCTGTATCCATCTGTACGTCCGATAAAAATTTCTCCGCGACAGCCACCAGGGCATCCGAGGGCCAGGCAGTGAACCAATCGATGGTACAGCAGTTGATCAGTGATGGAAATTTACGCAAGCGATCTCGGAATGCGCTTCCAATAGGTGAGCAAGCCAATACGATATGCAGATTCGAGCGAATCCGCTGCACGAAGAAGGAATACAATTGCGCAGGTGTCATGTTGTCGCCCACCGATTTACCAAACTTTTCTTTTGCATGTGGACGCACCGCCTCACAAATACCGACTCTTTCATCGTACGGAAAGAGATTCGGAATCTCACCCGAATTGAGCATGTTGTTGATATCCTCCACGAAGCCATCGTACTTGATTTGCGTGTCACTAAACAAGAACACGAGGGGTCGTTGTCCTGTTCCTGCCAGGCGAAGCACTTCCTTCATATCTTCACGCCATTCGTTCATGGTGTAGTTCTTGGAAATCTCGATTTGCTTGATCTCGTAGTCCACAATAAATGTAGCCAGTCGAGTCAATGATTGTCGACCGCTCCCACCAACACCCACTAGTAACGCGTTGCCTCCTGGCATGTTGAGTACACGAATGATGCGAGACATGTGCTCGATTGCAAACAGGAACATGACGAGGTCCATGGGTTTGCGGCTGATACCATTGTACTCCGCCAGGTATGTGTCAAGGCATGCAATGAGTTTCTGGATACCGTCAAACTCGCCACTCAGACTCACATCGACCTCTTTGTATAATCGCGGCGACGCATCCGGGTCCATATAATCACCGAAGAACAAGTTCCGCATGTCTGTAGCAGTCACCGGTCCGTCGTGTCCGCGTTTCAGACTCGCAAACACTTTGTCGAAATTAGCCGCGAAGTGCTTGATGGTCATCTTTTTTTGAACGTCATTGAACCATTCGCGATCATCGTCATCTACGAGTCGATCTCCGATCACACGAAGTGACTCGTGGACCCAGAGCTTCACCAACGAATTGGCATTAAATTGTTCACTGGGCATGACCAACATGGTACCTTGAACGATCCGCGAAAAATCACGTAGGTTGAACGTGTAGTGAGACTTTTTGGGCGTTGGTAGCAGAGCTTGCATTGCGAGTTGGTACGTCTCTAGTGTCGCAGCAACGACCGAGTCTGCAAGCTTCTTGACTTCAGGTACAAACGAATTACTCCCAAAGTATGAATGTAGAATTGTGGAGAAGATACGAGTAAGCGTATCATCGTCAAACTCGGAGAAACATAACAGATTGAAATGACGCAACAAGCGTGGAGTTACACTGTTCCGTCCACCGCCTGGAGGCCCCATTGCTGCGAGTACGATCGTGTCAACAATTTTGCGCCAGGACATATCCTTGAGATCGTAATACCCATCAGAATCAATTAGTTGACGCACAAGTTCAATTGGGGGCTGCGCCCCATACGTTTCCACCAGTGGCATATTGAGATCATCCACAAACACAATCGCATCCTTCCCTACTGGCGGACCGAAGACCCCCTTCCTGCGTTTATCCAACTTGCCGTCGATGATATTTTGAGTCATGTTTGCAGATGTCTTAGCCGAGAACGCTAGCATGACGACTGAATACTTGTCCTGAGGCAGGGTTTCGTTGATGATAGAGGACATATAGCAAGACTTGCCCGTCCCCGTAGGACCACACACGAGTACTTTGCGCTTGTTGGTCACAAGTAATTCTACGAGACATTCGAGCTGCGCAGTGAAAATCGTGGGCACCACCATTTGATTAAAGGGTGTACCTGGCGTGATAATGTACTCCTGTAAGCGCTCCTCCCATTTTTGCCACTTGTTGCTGTCAATATCGTAGTAGAAATCATGAAAGTTGCCCTTGCTGGGCAGAGGCATTGTAAAGGCGTACGTGCTGGCCTTACCCGTATCATCAAACACAGGTGGTGTCCATTTACGTACCTGTAAGGCTCGGCTCACAGTCACAAATTTGTTTTCCAGGTTGTTGATGTTCTCCAAGATTGCTCGTAAAAATTCACAAAAGCGATTACGACCGTCAGCATTGATGCTCTCACCAACGGACCACGTCAACGAAAACATGAAGGAACTCTCGAGTCCAGCGCGCGTCTTCCCGGTTGATTCCTTGGGCAACTTACAGAGTTGTGCTTCGTAAATATGGATCAATGATTGTACAAGATTGGTATCCACAGTAGGAGAGAGTTCGACTAGCTCCTTGCGGACAAATGCGATACAAGGCTCCACAAGCCACGAGAACAGGAACGTGATCAGTTGGCGCTGCTCAATACTAATATCAAACGGGCCTCTTAGTGCACTTGGAAACTCTTCACTTGCCTCTGGTTCTCCCACGCGTGTTTCTCCATTTGGTGCGGTTGTGTTACTATTCAACACTTCCGAGCTCGTCTCTGTGATCGAATCAAGCCAGGAATCGAGGATAGGCATCCAACCAAGTTGTTCTGGCTCCATGTAAATCATACCACAACGTGACACTGTCGCTGGGGAGGCCACCAGTAAATCCATCGGCTCAAACTTCATGCTCATCACCGCCGACATGGCAATGATCTCACCGCTCATGAGGCAGAGCTTCTTGTTATCATCAAGCACAGTGTTCATGTTTTCAATCCACACAGCATCAACAGGCCCATCAAACATGAGCCACTTGCGTGCGGGCGTGCGCGCATTTGCGAGGTTACGGAAATTAATGGCTAGCACGCCGTCACACCACTCGTGCGATACAGCATCAAACTGTCCATACAATTGCCCCATGGTCACGGATTTCGGATTGATAACGGAGATCTGCACCTCTGTCCACCGCGGATCATCCGGAAAGGATTCATGCAGGTTCGCCAGTACGTCGGCCAATACGCGCCAGGAGCAGGTCTTCCCCGAGAAGGGCATACCTACAATCATATATCCGTGACGCACGATCATCATATCGTAGATTTGGATGACCTTCTCCACGAAATTGGGCACGGGCTGCAAGTTTAGCTTCTTGCAGACCACGTCGATGGCGTGCAACATATCCCGACGATCCGGGGGGTCAATCACGACGCCCGGGAAAAGGTCGGACACTATCCCGTTGAAGAGCGGAACGTCGGGGGACAAGAACTTTGGCAGGTTTACATCAATAATCGAGCGCAGGACCAGAGTATCCTCGCGCAAATGACCCTCCGCCCGCTTGAGGTTACCAGCCGCGCGAAGCACAGCCATGACAGCTCGCATGCCGTAGTCATAATGCGATTGAGATGACAACTGCTCCGAGCATAGTGTGTATGTGGTGGTAATCTTCTTGGAAAGCGCGCTGGCGTCCGTGTACCCATACGAGTAAAGCATGATTTCGGCGATCATGGCATAATCCGGAACCATCATAGCTACCGTACGGAAGAGCACCTTGAGGTTATCTGGCAACTCAGCGCGTCCTGCATATCCAGGGTTCATTGTAATAAACGGACAGCACGTTGGGTTCAATCGCAGCTCAGTCCCTTCAAACATGAAGGTGGCTACGTTCTGTGCCTTCGCTAACTGAATACAAAGAATTTGCTGTGCGATCACCGACAAAACTTCTAACTGAATGCGGTTGAATTCGTCAAAACATGCCCAGGCCCCAGAGCTGGCGAGACCTTTGAAGAATTTGCCCATGGCCAAGTAATCCAATCCGTCAGAACAATTGGTCACCACGCATTGAATGGCGATCGCCTTTGCCAGATCTTTTGTTGTTTCGGTTTTACCCGTTCCTGCAGGACCTTCCGGAGCTCCGCCAAGGTTGAGGTGGATTGCACCCATGAGCGTGCGATAACAGCGATCCGTAAGAGGGGTGATTACCAGACGCATGCTGTTCCCAAGGTACTCATATGCGTACAGAGCCATAGTATTGATCATGCGGCATTCCAGTGAGTTGGGCTTGCCTGTGGTCGCTGAAACGCTGCCCTGGAGCCAGTAGTATCGTAATTGTGCTAACCAATCGAAGTCGTTCTTATCGTTGACTTTGAACTCCACTAACTCCGCAATAGTATCTCGGTTGTGTACGTCCATGACCACGAGAGCACCCAATGTAATTCGAATGAGCTTTGGGAGCTCACCACGTACCAGCTCAACCGTACGAATAAGTTCTGATCGTAGCATCGTCAAGTGTTCTTGCACAGCCTCCAGTCGGTTCTGCTCGCTTGTGAGCGCGGCTTCTGTTTGCTGGGTCCACATGGTCTGATTTACCGCCAAAACCACTTGGCCAGGCCACAGCTGGACCCATTCCAGACGGTCCTTTGTTGGATAGTCGACGATTGACTCATCCAAATGATACGCTACGCTTTTGCGCATCGTCATTTCTACTTCTTCCAGCCACACTTCGACATTCCCCCCTGAGCTGTTCGGGTTAATTTGGTTTTGATCTAGCTTTGGGTACGGGAACGGCACTTTTTCATTTTCTGGACTGAGCATCGCCGTAATATCCAGATTTTCCTGGAACTCAAGCTGAGCGATGCCATCAAAAGCTTTCTTGAGGTGGGGTTGCACACGTAGCGGGTCCTTCGTCTCAGACAAAATTTCGAGCAGTTCGTCGTTGGACAAGAAGAAAAACCGTGGGAAGTATAAGCGTTTCGTCTCCAAGTAATCGTTTAGACCCTTTTGAATAGTCTCCAAATCTTGATTCGACTGCTGTAAGCTTGACAACAACTCTTCACGTTCTGCTACCTTGAGCACTAGTGGATTTGCTATAGTTTCCTGCATGTTGCGCCTCCATGTTGCGTCAACCTTCCGGAATAATGCACCCTCGGTTGGCATCTGCCGCATAATATCATCGGAGCTAAAGATGGGCTCTAGGTAGAGCCACGTTGCTTGCACCTTGAGCCAGTTATCCATTATGTCCTGGATCGTGATCAGTACTTTCTCCCATTTGAGAATGCGTTCCAAATAAGGTTTGTTGTAGCGACTCCCTCGCATGGATTGCGTTTTTACAATCTGATCGTCGATGATCTGTTGGATTTCGTCCACGGCGGATAAAATGGACGTGCCGCTCGTGCGATACTCCTTGGTACCAAATTTGACACCAACCCACTCTGTTTCCATCTTGTCTAGCGCCTTTTCAAGTGAATATTCCTTGGAAGCACTGACGCACGTCTCCTCTATCTGATTCGTGAATCGGTGCAGTCCAAGCGCGATGAGTTGGTTCATATTCGTCCCCTCGTGCACTTGAACATCAATCCCAGTGATTTTCTCAATATCCTCCCAGTGCCGCTGGCGCACTCCTGGGGTGCACACGAGATTCATGAGTGGGATAAATGAATCGAGCATTTCGTCCAGTGTTGCTTTCACCTCTTGTGCCATTGTAATTGCTACAGCGTAAATATCCGTGTTCTTTTCGCACTCTTTGATGATTTTTACGATTGTTCGGCGGAATTGATCACAGTCACGTTCCATGTCCTCGCCACTAACGGAGGCAAGTGGAGCATCACGACTAAACGTCACTCTATCCATTGTGTGTGAGATCGTTGTCCACAACTTGTCGATAGGGTTGAGAATATTTTGAATTTCGGTGAGCGCAGTGTCGTTATTGGTGATATTCATACCCAACGTTGTCTCCTGCTCTTTGATGGATTCGGCCTCAGTTTCGGCTTCCTCCAGAGACTTGCGGACCGCCTCAATTCGTTTTAGTATGCTCGCCGGGTCGGAGAGATTAGCGTAGTCGCGCATTTTCTCGATCCGTCGCTGCAACGTTGAAAATTGGCTAAGCAATTGCTCTTGCCGACCCTCGACAATAAGTTCCAATTCATGCTGGCGCTTCGTTTGCAGTTCCATACTCTTGCGCTGAAACCCCTTAATGCTCTCAGGCCAACGGAATGTACTGAAGAACAATTGAATCTCATCACGACTCATTTGGAAATCATGCTCCTTGAGGAACTGAACGCGTGCACATACATCCTCATACAACTTCTCGTTCAGTGTCTCAATAGTGCGTAAGCTAGATAGATAGAACGCGTCCAATGCCTTGAGTTCAAACGAATCGATCGGCTCGGTGGTTAGCCGCTCGCCAATTTTCTCGTATTCTGCAATCATGGAGGTCATCTGCGCCGAATTATCCGCGGATACCTTACTCAGGATGCGCGCTGACAATTGCTTGATTTTGGTTACAAGCTTCTGTTTAACTTCGGCACACGACACCGCAAATAGCTTGAAATCATACTTGTCCTCGAGTTCACAATCTACGCGCTGTTCAGTCTGTTTGAGGGCAAGTAATTCGTTGCGTAGGACTACGAGCACATCGCCTGTTCCGAGTGTCGAGGCACTCGCTTCGTGCGTCGTGTTGGAATCCACTTCCGCAAGTATCGAGGTCACTTTGGCATCATACCCACCGTTCATGACAATAGCAAACGACTGGAAGCGACCAAGGACTTCTTCCGGGTCGCGAAGGTGCTGCGAGAGTACCTCGGTTAAATTTTTTTTGGCTCGCCGAGCAAACTCGTCGTCTAGCATCATCGTACTCGGACCGAGTGGAAGGATGCTACGAAACCGAGCGGGCAACTTGGTTTGGGAATCGATGCGCGGGAAATTTTGAGCTGCTTCGATAATCTGACTCACGCAACTGGTTATACGATCTTTGAGCACATGTGGTGACGGATCGATGTGAAATACCTCTTGAGAACCCACACCGGCTCCATTTGTAGGGCGAAAACCGCTTGTACCAGAGTTCGAGAGACTGCCCGAACCAGCAGCGCAGTCCACAGATAGGAGAAGGGCTGCCTCGCCTTGGAAGTTCGCTTGCGAAAACTGTTGGAAAAACTTTACTAACTCCTCGATCGACCGCTCAACAGATTCGCGAAGGTTCCGAGCCATGAGCACGGCCACTGCATCAAGTACACCAATAAATCCTCGGAAACGAATGGCCTCAGCGTCCTCTGGGGCACTCGCCGGAGTCGATGGTGTATCGCTGGAAGCACCCACACTCGCTCCAGAAAGGAGTTCTTCTAGTTCCATTCGATCACGCAATAACTTCTCGGCTACTGACAAGGATGACACCTCCACCGCACCACGTTTTTTGGGCGATCCTTGCACGTTCGACCCCGTGAATGCTGACGTGGTGGCCGCAGCGCCGCTAAACCGAACGGTATGCATGCACTCATTCACTCGCTTGGCAGCCGCTGCAACCCAGCATGTCTTAAGGCAATCCTTCACAAGATCCGCGCGCCGTGCGATGGCATCTACAAAGTGGGGCACTGACTTTGGTAGCGTGGTGCGAAATGATGCGCTCATAACATCGATAAACAGGATACGAGAAAATGACCCGGGTCCACTCTTGTCTGGGGGTGCCAGATCCCATTCGGAAGGAGGCGCTTCCAACAACCACTGCTCCTGGAGCGCGAATGTCACGGGATTGATACCAAAGAGAGTGCATTCCATCAACTGACGCGCATCTGAAACCTTTTGGGGATTGATCCCTGTCTTGCGCAGTACCCTCCAGTCATACAAGTGATAAAAGTCATCGACCCACCATCTTTGCTCTGCTCTCAAGAATGGTGGGTATATGTTCATTCGTAGACACGTGGCTTCATCCATGAGATCATACGAGAGCATCGTCCGTGCCACATTCTCATAGTATTCACTGTAAACCTCTTGAAAGACGGTGGCAATCTTGGATTCACATCGTTCGTCGAATTCTTGCATCCCTTCTCGATCAAGTCCCTTCGGTGGTGGAATCTGAAGTCGCCGCAGAATTCGTGGCGGTCTATCCGGGCCCATTGATACCTCTCTTGCTCTACCAATGTACTGGTCCACCTGGCGCCAGTAGGCCTCCATCGTGTTCAGGTACCGTTTCTTTTCCAGCTCAAAAGTTCGCGGTGAGGACTGCATAGGGTCCAGCAACATCCGTTTTTGTTTTGTTGCTGCTGTTGTTGTGTCATTCATGCCGTCCAACGCGAATTGGGATCGCTTCTTGGAAGAAGCGCCTCCCTCAAGTCTGGGTTTCGTTGGAGAGGGCACACGAAACACGCCTTGACTGTTTTGAACGTGACGTGCAAACGCTCGGGATTCATCAGCGAACACACTCAGTCCAGCTTGATCCATCAAGCTTTCTGCACTTGCCGACGTAGATAGCTGGCTGCCTGGGTGAATGGCGTCCACAGCTTCATTGTCCAGCGCACGAGTCTCCGATGCGGTGGAGCCTCTGTGCTCCAGCGCCGGACACACTAGCACTGTCTTGACGGGGGATGATCCTTTGGTTGGCGACTTGGACAGATGGTTCATTGGTGCGTGTGCTTCTCTTCGCGTGAAGTTTGAGATCCCCTCGATCGACAGTGACTTGGCTGAGGGCGTGTAGAACGCTCCGATTCGATCACTCAAACGGTGATACGTGCAGTCCTCCAACATAAACTTCCCACCACCCACGGATGCGGATCCCGATGTCTGTGCCATGGCCCCCGAGTTGTGCTGCTGTGGGTGGTGCAGTTTGCGAGCCTTTCGATGCGAGCCAAGACGATGCGGGCCTGTAAATCCGCCCATCGGTCCCAAGACGGCCATCATGTTTTCCTGTTCGCCCATCAACGTCCCGTGAGACTCGTTGCGCTCAAGGCGCTTATTCAATACACTTTCGCTGCTTGTTTCATCCGTTCGATCCTGAAGGTCACAGTTGCGCGTATTGATGGCGGACTGCAGCATTTTGAGGCGCGCGATGCGGACGGGGCTCTTCTTGGGCGAATGACTCCCTTTGCCCACACGCCGTGTTGTTCGACCGGGGGACCACTCATCTTGTCGGTGCGGAGGCGATGGCGATGGCGATGGCGAGGACTGTGTTTGTATGGGTGGATCAAGGTCATCGCTGCGTGGCGGAGGATATGAACTCATGCCAACAAGCGCAGACCACCCCTCTAATCAGCGCACCAATGGCCCAACGCCAACACCAACACGAATACCAGCGCTCGTCCCTTTTGATGGGAGATCTCTGTAAACCAGCTCACTGCTAATGAGCGATCACAACTTTTGTAACTCATCGCCGCCCCCAACCACTTTCCAGCGCGTCGTTTCAGGGGAACAACCGCATTGCCAAGCAACCGCCCGCATTCCCCGCAATAGTGACCACCCATTGATTGCTGCCAACCGAGAGATGGCTACATCCATCGGGAAGGTGGCTACATTCACTGCTTATTACTCCGAGCATGGGTTGTCGTTCGCAATTAATGACAGCGCTTTGGGTCCCCAATGACGACCATGGATCGAGTTCATAATGATAGAGCACTCTTGGTTTGGCGTCGAGCTACCATGTTTGATGTCGCATCGCCTTGCAAATGCTGTGAAGTACTGTGAAGAAAGCACTGTATGCGAACCGCCGCGTCGTTTCAGGCGGGGGCTGAAGATTCTCACCTATCGCGCTTCATTCAGTACGACTGCTGTATCTCTCGGCGTATAGCGTTCAGCCAGGCGGTGAGATTTCCGCCTGTGCTTGCTTGTGTTGGTGTCTGTGAGTGGTGATAGCAACGGAATTGGCCATCATGACACTGGATATGAGAGCAGATCCAAAGACTGCCCAAGATGGCCACGAAAGGAGTAGCGAGGGTAAATTTGACAGCCAACACAATGTGTTTTACACAACGGAAGAAGAAGCTGCGATTGCAGCGCAGCAATACACGACGTCGGGCGTGGTGAGCACTAAGCTGCGCCGTCTGGAAGACGAACTGGTGGCGCCCACTTTGGAGCCAACCCCTTCATCGTTCGTGTCCAACTCAACCAAGGAACTGCTGTGTCTTGAATATGTGTCGGGTTTTCAAAAGCAATTTGAGCACATGTTCCCGAAGCGACGACCTCTTTACTTGTTCCCACCCAACGAAAAGGGCATCCCAAAGTTTGTGTGCACAACCATCCGCCCCACGCTTCTTCAATACCGAGACCTCTACGACGCTCAACACCTCGCGCGCTTTATCGCTGGCATCATTGAGTACGAACCACTGGCGGATCCCTGTCGTCCACCCAAGTGTTTACCGTCGCCTTCCATGACGTTGCGCTGCCATCGAGGTGACTGTTTTGATATCGCGGTGGTGTTGGCTTCATTCCTCATTGGCTCGGGTTACGACGCCTACATCGTGCATGGGCGAGCTCCACAATGGACATGCCTGATGGATCAAAGCAAAACAGCTCTCCCCACCCTAGCTATCGAGGAAGAGGCCCACAAGAACAGGGGGCGCGATGAAGTGCAATCGCGACGTTTGCACACAGATAAGAAAGACTCTGGTGACAGTCAGCCCAAGCGAGCAGGGCCCTCCGACAACGAGGAAATTCATTTGGAGAGCCGGTCGTCTTTTAGTAGCAAGTACATTGCTCTGCAGTCAGAGAAGATGGCGCAGGCAAAATTGGAAGAGGAGAAACAAATCATGAGTTGTTTCTATGACGACGACGAAGAGGAGGAGGATCCGCTAGAGGGGAAGCGAGTTCACGCCTGGGTCCTTGTTCGCGCAGGGAAACGGGAAGTGGCAAACCACTATTTTATAGAGCCATCGACGGGGCGAACGTATACCATTCAGGATTCACCGTATTTGGCAATTGAAAGCGTGTGGAACCACGAAAATTACTGGGTGAACATGCAACAGCAGCCCGTCAACACGACACTCTTTGATCTCTTGAATCCAACCGACTGGGAGTACGTCTTCCTCTCGGCAACCGAGAAAAAGTCTGCCAAGGAGGCAGAAGATGACGCCAAAAGCAATGGCATTGACCTTGAAGATAATTTGAAAACGTTGCACGCTAATGATGAGGAGAACGAGGACGATGAAGACACCGATGAGCTAATTCTTGATATCCCACCGTCATGGGTGGACAAACTCGCCATTGGCCGGCAGACGTACAAGAAAAAATTTGTGACCAATTCACAGCGTGTAACACTTTACCGGCGCGCAAAAGTCGAAGAGTTTGCGGAAAACAGCCACGATCAAGGGCTTGTGCTCCGTGTCACACAGTATCGTGACCAGAGCTGTACGCTGCCGATTGAGATTCGGGAGTACTTCAAGAATCGCAAGGACAGGCTCGAAAGTCGCTTGCGATACCCGATGGAGGGCAAGTTTGAAGAAACTTTTGCACCTGGACGGCTGCCTGAGGCGCTTAAGACGCGAGTTGAATGGATCGGATTCCGCCGCGAGTTTCAGTTCTACACAAGTGCTCGGATGGATGGACTGATCAAGCGTGAGGAGCAGATCCAGAAGCGTACGACCGAGACATACCAGTCTCGTGATGACTTCCTCATTCTTCGATCAGTCACACTGTTCTCTGATAAGGACGATGTCGATTCGAAGAACCCATACGTGCTTCCTGGTGGTCCCACCGGCGAGCTTGTGATTAAGAAAATGGCTGAAAAATTTGCTCGGAATCCGGCGGTAAATGCCGATGATGATGCTCGGAAGAAGACATACAATGTTCACGAAGGTAGTATTCGTGTGAACTTCCACTACGCCACGGGCAAGATCACTGCTGGCTCACGAACCTATTACAAAGCCCCAAACCAACCAGTTGATGTGGTCATGGCTGATCCAACGGCCATGAAACCCAAACTTTCGGTGCTGGAAGACGAGCTACGGGCTTCTCTTCAGGTTCTTTTTGTGCCACGATTCGTAGATGTGAATGAGTTCGTGTGTTTTGGTGTTGTAGGTACTGATTGTCTTCCACATGAACGTGTTCCCCTCAGGCGGAAAAGGATTGCTATGCGTCGGTACGTCATGCTGAAATGGAAACGCAAGACATCCTAAAAATCCGGAAGCGCGAAGAGATGGCAATTGTCTTGGAGACCAGCTTCTTTGACGGGAATCAAGAGAACGCCAAGGCTCAAGAAGACAAGGATGCTGCTGTTAGAAAGAAAGACGTAAGGCCCTCTTGTCGTATGCTTTTCTTGTGGGAGCATAGTCTTTTGCGTTTCTACAAACTAGTTTTGATTGTTGGTATTATATGTCTGTGAATATCGATCGTACGAATGTGCAGGTTAAACAAGAGATCGACTACCTGTCCCCGTTCCTGCAAAGTGTGCACTACAATGGGTCCGAGCTATCAAAAGAGGATGCCCACACAGTGCGTGAGATGTGCCTCCGCAATCTAAAGGAACGCCTGCTCGAACGAGCCAACATCATTCAGGGCCGACTCGATCGAGAAAACTCCATGCTGGCCAAGAGGCAGGCAGCCTTCCAGCGCAGTCAACGCGAGCATGACCAGGGCACGGACGAAGAGTTTGAGCGATTCTGCAGTGAGACAATGTTCCGCATCCAAATCCTCGAGCAACGACTGGCGAGCCATGAGGAAACGGCGCTGCAAAAGTATGCAGACATGGATCACCGCCTGCACAACGACCCACGCCTGCACGTGCTGCATCGCTAGAGTTTCGTAGATACCACGTAGCGGCGCCTAGAGCAAGAAAGCATGGATAGTCGCCACCACCGCCACCGTCGCTTGCATACACAACGAAGCGGGGGATCGGCGAAAGAAAGCAACAACTGCAAACTCGATGAATGACACCTCCTGTGAAGCCATTCTTATTCGTGTTACAGAGTCCTGTCGGAGAGCCGGCCCCAATAAACTAAGAAGTACGACCTAAAATGCGGCCGTTCCGGGCAGAGACGCGTGCAACTTGAATGCTTTCCGATGAACGCGAGCGCTGTACTATCCCCCTTTTCGATCCTCGTCCTGGGCGTGTGCTTGCCACGCAATCGCGCAACCCCCCACGCTCCAGCACAAGGTGATTGAGTAAGCACTAGACCTTGCAATCGTGAGAGGGTGGTAGCTTAGTAGTCGCTGCCGCCACCGAACATGTCGTTGGCAATGCCCTCGGCGGCCTCGTCCTCGCTCTCCTCCTTCACCTCCTCCACGGCAGCGGCCGCGCCACCACTGGCAGCGGCACCACCGGCAGCGGCACCACCTGAATGAGCAACAGCACAAAATGAGAAACACAACAAAATGAATCAATACACAAATTGAGCGTGAAGGTGAAATGAGCAGCCAGGGGTACTACGCTCCGCAATGCAGCAATGCAGCGATGCAATAAAGCAGACACGTGCATCTCCGAGCGCGCTAGCAAACTAGAACGAATGAACGTACCAGCCGAAGGACCGGCAAGGAACTTGTCCATAATGAGACCACGGCCAATCAGGTCGGCGAATAGCGCCGGCATGTGGGCAGCGACGGTGTTGCCCGAGGCCTTGACGGCCGCCGCGATGTTGTCGGCCGTGACGTCAGCCGATGCATCGTACACAGCGAGCACGGCGAGCGACGTGACAAGGTCTTCCTTCTGGAACGGGGTCAGATCAGCGAAGGCCATGGTTGCAATCAAAGAGGTGAATAACGAGAGACTGAATCGGTTTAAGCTGCAAGCGGGTGGCACACAGCAGAAGTCAGCTTGCTGCGATGAAAGCCAAAGCCACGACGTCGATCCGCCCGCCTGACATTTCGCGGCCAATAGACCGTGGGCTGGTGTATACCCCGCCAATGACTGGTGGAGAACCTTCACGCGTTATTTAACGTGATCGTTAAGTGGGAACCACACGGTTACATACCGGTGACACCGATCGAGTATCGGTTATGCAGTGAAGCTTGTATTCAGGATGTACACGGTACAGCTACGATTTTGGCGTGAGACTTTCTGAAACTGAAAGCTGAAACTTGACTCTGGAATGATTATTTTTGACCGCACGACGGAAATAGAACACCCCATTTCGACGCGAATCCAATATCACGGTATCTGTAGTTACACCAGCAATGCCAAAATGCTTAAAATCACTGTGGATATACCGGGTTTTGGTTTCACCATATCAATCCATATACCGTACTTTGTGTCATTCCGCAGCAGGTGACTGACGCCGACCGTGGATCAGTCAGCTTTTCACTGTTGTCTGGAGGCACATACACTCTCGTTACTCTGTACGATTCCCCACCCACAAGCGCCCGTATATAAGTTGTAAGTTGCAGTTTTGTCGACGTAGCGGCGCTTGAGGCAAGACGGCGATCATCGTCATGGAGCGCAGGCGGGAGCAAGCGGAGGCGATGCCCACAGCGTCTATGGGGGCAACGGAGAGGGAGGAAAGGGGCGCAGGCACCGAGGAGCCTGCGGCGATGGAGTCCGAGCCGGCTGCCGAGACGGAGGCGTCGACGACGGTGGCGCTGCGCTACTCGGTGGATCTCAAGGATTCGTTTGGGGCCGTGTGTCACAAGGCCAAGAGCGGCGTGCAAAGCTGCCAGGCCATCGCGGCGTTTGTGCAAGAGCGCGCGAATATGGAGGCGCTATATGCACGTTCCATGCTGAAGGTTGCGCAGTACGTAAGGGGGATATGCCGAGGGGCGTTGGTGGTGTGGTGTCTTGACGATATCGGTTTATTATCGTTAATTGATTGATCGGTCTGTTGTCAATATTTGCTTTTTAAATCTGCACAGGAATGCCAAGACAGAGGACTGGGCACCCGGGGTTTCGAATTGCTGGGTCACGGTGCAAGAGACGTTGGAAGCGATTGCCAAGGAGCATGCGGATTGTGCCTCCAGGATGCAAACAGGAATGGTTGCCGGTGCCAAAGCGTTTGCGGCCCAACAAGAGCTCCAAGTGCAGCGTTTAATTGCTGGTAAGACTCGTGGGTGCGCCACTATCCTTCACATTCTGTTGTCGTAGTCACTGTGATCCAGGTTTGCTACACGCGGGCACGATACGCTGACTTTCTCTCTGTGTTTATTCAAAAGAGGGCACAAAGTTTCGGGCTGCACAGCAACATGTGTTGACCGTGGTGGAGCGGGCTAAGGACAAGTACGATCGCCGATACGCAGAAGCGAGGGAGATTAAACTTTCACTGAGGCGTGCGGATACTGGCGATGTATTGGCAACAAATGGGAATACGGAAAGTGGTGTTGAGGACTCGCGGGAATTACCCGAGAAAGGAAGTGCAGGGCAACTTCTAACAAAAATGTGGGATACGACGTCGTCTTTCGCCAAACCATCCATTGAACGCCAGCGCAGTAAACTGGACGGGTGCATGGAAGAAGTTTTCGCAGCAGAAAGAGTCTATGTACAGACTGTCGAGGACGTGAACATTCAGCTCGTTGCCCTTGACCGTGAAGTGACTGGTAACCTTCATGCTTTTCAACTGACCGAAGAACAACGGATTGACTACCTTAAAGACGTACTTGTGCGCACACAGAAAATGTTTTTGGACGCTTTAGAGGGTTCACAGAAAGCTGTTGAGCGTTTGAAGCAGAATACCAGCTCGATCGACGAATTCGGTGAGTTGCTCGTTCTGCTTTCGTGTGGACTGTTGGGATCTGTTATTGACAGCAACCATACTTGTTTACATTCCCGCAGAGGACATTGAGGAGGGATTCCGGAATTTGAATGGAATTTTGAACCCCGACACTCAAATTCTGAAACCGGAAGAGAATGCATTTTATCAGCGAATGATGCAAATTCAAAGTATGTCCGATCGTGGTCATCAATCTCTCAAAATTATCTGCACGACTATCACCGACCTCATTGGAATAGAAGACCAATTCACAGCTTCAATTATGCGACTTCTACGATCCCATGACGCACAAGATATCACATCATTCAGTGCTGGCGAGCTGTTCAACCTATCGAATACGACGAGTCAAGTATGCGAAGAAGGCGATTCAATGAACATGGGCTGGACATCCACAAAAGATCATGTCCAACGGTTAGCAGAAATCCACCAGGTACATCCGCATAATCGTTTCTGCAGATGACTATGTCGATGTGCACTAATTGGGCTGTCTCGTGGCACTGTCAGGAATTCCGTTCGCTTCTTGCAGAACCCGTTGCTCTGAGCATTTCTACGATGCAACATGAATACGGAAGTGCTCGTTCTGCCATTCAAGAAAATTTCTCGAAATCTCACAGTGCATTATGCCACGACAGTGCAATCTACCATAAGTACAAGAAGAAGCAGGACATCAAGAGGCGAGAATGCGGTATCTTGTTTTCGGCTTTGCAAGGCATGAATACCGCGGATATGTCGAATAGCGATGCCGATCACGTGCTTGACCTATTGCGCCAGCTGTCGCTCTCATTATCAGACAAGGACAAGAAAACAGAAACGAAACTAAAACTTTTGGCGGAGGACCTTCGAGGTATTCAACGCAGGTTTGCGGAGAGCGAAGCTGCACTGCAACAACGCTCTGGTGCTTATATACAGGTGCGTATGGGCTGGTGTTGGCTGGTCATGTGCGGTCGTAGTTGGTCAGCCAAACTAAATTGGTTTGTTTCGCAGGATATCGACGTATTTATTTCATTCTATATGAAAAACGAGAAGCACCGCCTGCAAGTCGAGAAAAGCTCACTGCAGTCACTAGCAAAGGCATTCGACTTGTTGTTGGTTGGCGAAATAACCGTCGCGAGCAAGTCTCTTCAACTACTCGAAGTGATTGATTCAAGTACTGACGTTGAAAACTTTATCATTAAACACCAGAAGCCGGTTCACCAAGAGACAGAAACGAAAGTTACACCTATCTTTCACGATGGTCTTGGGCTCAAAGCGGCTCGAGAACAATATTGTAGCAGTCCCAAGGAAACGCAAGGATCAAAGGTACTATCGATCAACACGCGCGACCCGCAACTTCCTTCAATTGATGGGACCACTTCGAGCCCCATAAGACGCCCTTCATCTGTATCGATGGCTCAACTCAGCCCAACGCAATACAGGCAAGGGTCGGCAAGTACGGGTTTGGGGGATGAAACAAGGGAGTTCCTCTCGCTGGGGACAACAGACTTTCAAAAAAAGTTCAAGGTATGCTATGTACTCGCTTTGTGTTGTAGCGCCATTTGCTCATCATTTTGTGTCATCACACCATAGTTAGAGTCTCCTGAACAAGTTGTGGAAAGCTATTCCGGCGCATTATTCACCAACAATTTTCCCAACCATGGCCGGATATACCTGACGAGTGGTCATTTGTGCTTCAACGGTTGGCGAGATACGATCCATGTACGTGCTCAGATTTTCTCCCAAGAATTCGTTGTAATCCATATGCTGATAAATGTGATTATGCTGTCTCGTTTTGTATTGAGCGATGATAGGTCATATCATATTCCGACATTATAACGGTGGAAAAGAAGAATTCTGCGTTGATTGTACCTAACGCTATTGAGGTTTGGAATAAACGGAAGATTTGGAGTGCTTGACAGAGCGTGCAAAATAAGCTCATCGCACATGTGTCGTGTGTGTGTTCAGGTTACTGTGAGCAACGGAGATAAAGCATTCTTCACTTCAATGGTATTCAGGTGAGCCAAAAGGAATGAGAGCCAAAAGGAATATGTAACAGGAGCTCCGTGCATCGTTAAACGATTAATTTGTATTTTGTAGGGACGAGTGTTATCAAAGCCTTCAGCAACTTCAAGCAATTCAGAAGGCAACAGTTGCAGCAATGGCTAGCAATGGTGAACCTAGCGTGCAACTAGCCGAATCAGAGCATACAACACCTGACCCAGCGAGTCCAACAAACCAAGCTCCGATCACTCCGTCTTCTCAAGAAGCGATATCATCACCTCGTCGGGTGGACCCATCTGGGCCTATTATACCGGTTAACTCGCTTCAAATCCCCCCTGCCAAGGATACGTGCTTGCACGAGTTTGAAGTCGTACTGAACGAAGAATTGCCATTCAGGTGAGCTTGTTAATTGCAGTACTACATAGTGGTATGGTTGTCTAGTTCTGAGTTTGCGATTTTCTTTGTCGGACACTGTGCAGCGTCAATTTTGCGTTCTCCAATTTATGGATTGAATCCGACACATTTTTCCGTTCGTTTCTGGTATCTGGTGGTGAAACAAACGTCGACATCTCGCAGTGGAGCTCAGAGCCTGTTACGTACACGGCAGTCGACTCGCCTGATACGTTCAACGGGTCACGCCGAGTGACATACAATCACAATAAGAAGTACATGGTTGGCCCGAGTTGTGTCCCAACGGTGCAAACACAGCGGTACAAGTGGGAGCCCAGCGCACAATTGGTTATCAGTGTGACGACGATCGTATCAGATGTCCCCTATTGCGATTATTTTCGCGCTGAAAATCGATGGGTATTCTCGGCAACTGGGAAAGCGGATGTCTGCTCCCTTCAAGTCGGCATTCGGATGCAGTGGGTGAAAAGCACGTGGCTAAAAAAACAGGTGCGGCACTAACCTGATCTCGTGCGCTTCCACGCAAATTCATACGATAGGAACTTACGTAAATTTGCTCCCACCTTGTCTGATGTCTTTTAGATTGAAAGTACAGCGATGGCAGAGGCGAAAGAGTATACCAAGTCACTGGTCACAGCAGCAATTACTTCGTCAAAACAACGGCAAAACGTTGCCATGGGAATTCCTTCAGATTCCTCCGATGATCCATCACTGAAGAATGGAACTTCTTCCACTGGTAATGCTGATGCTCCCACGGATCAAAGCGCATCCATCAAGGCCAATATCAGCGCGACTGAGTCAACCAGGGACGCATCGAACCTGTTTGTGTCTCAATCCCAAACACAGGCCGCCTTATTACTCCATGCGGCCCACTGGATCTGTATCGTGCTGTTCATCTTCACTATGCTTCGTGTCTGGGCTATGACGGAGCAAATGTTGGTGATCTCAAAGGAATCCCTCATGCAGCAGCAGCAACAACACGAACTATTCCGAGAAGTGTTGTTAGGTTTATACGCTCGAGAAGTGGATGTCCCACCCGAATAAATGGATTGTAATGCTGGAATCCTGTTCACTTTGTGAATTTGAACACGCTCGCGCATTTGCGTGCGACGCATTATCTTTCTATCGTTTCCTTTGATTCGCAAGTTTGCTGATATCTGTGGAGGGTTGCGGATGTTTTTTTTAATACTCTTCGTCATAAAAAAACTCACACTCGTCTCCACCTTCTTCCTCCTCCTCATCCTGCATTTCACCACCGTAATATACCGTATTGCAATCGCGTATCAGTCCTTGTCCAAAACTCCGCAATTCGTGGTCGAGATGCAACAGTCAATGATGATGGATGGATATATGCATGAAAACATCACGCACCTCTTCGGAATAGGGCGTTAGGGAACGAAAGTCAAGCGGGGGCACGATCAATGGACGCCGCAGCAGCTTGCATTTCTCCCCTTCGTGTGGTTCGTATAGCGACACCTCGCTGAGATCATCTGTCCGCCCCATTGATAAAGCCACGAAGTCGTCATAATCAGCACCACGGAATACACTACAATGTCCGTTTTCACCAAGAACGCGTACGACAAGCGCACGATGGATCAACTTGCCATCCAACGCGATGATGGCGCCGTGGCAATCGTCATCACTATTCCTGGCGAACTCATTCGAACCGCTCGCCTTATTACTACCGTGTGGCTGGGTACTGTTCACGCCAGAGGTAGCAGCACGGAGTGAGGCCTGCAGGAGCTCGATTTCGCGTTGCATGGATGCATGGTTGCGCTTGAGTGTCGCGTTTTCTTGTCGAACACGCGTCACATCTGACCGCATCATGCATCAACCACATTCAGTCAACACACGCCGGGGGTGTGGGTGCACCGATGGTGGCGTAAGACGCGGAACAACCCTACCAAATTGCTCGTCACGCTGGTCGCTGTTGTTGTTATTATTGTTGCTTGATCGGTCACATGAACAAGAGTGCATGGTGGGTGAGGCCTGGTGCACGCTGGGTCGCAAATACGCGATATAGGCATCGTATTCGCCCCGGATTCGGTGCAGAAGCGCGCCAAAAGTCTGGTCATGGTCATTCAAGGCAGATACAGGTGGGAGCATTGATATAGCGCCACGTAGCTTTAATTTGTGTACGTGGTAAAAGAAATGCATACCTCATCCTGGTCAATGACTTTGTCAAAAGCGCGCTGGGATGCACGGAAGCGCGACTCCGTTTTCTCCTTTAGCTAGGCAATATCAGACGAATACATCACATCAACAAGATTTCCATCGACACTATGTCAGTGATTGGCACTCCAGTGGTGAAGTAGCTTCACTGCAGTGATAAGTAGAACAAAATGATTACAGACTTTGGACTGCTCAATTCCGTTGATGCGTTCTGCCAACTCAACCTCGATGTGCGCGGCGCTAGACTTGAACGTGGTGGGGTTTGCAGGCATGGACGATGTGTTGGCTCGTGCGCCGGGTACTAAGTACCCATGATCTATACGTTTCCCCGAGTGTGCTGACGTGAGCGCTGCAGCGTTTCCACCTTGCGGAGACTGGTGGCGCGTTGGCTGGCCATGGGTTGCAGTCGTCTTGAGCAAAGAGCCCTGCAAATGCCGGCTCTGGTTGTTGTGGTGATACAGATTCCCAGTCGTGGGGCCTGGGGAACCATACGTCTTTGGGCTTGCAGCGCCCACGATTGCACTGTGGCGGTTCACGAGTGACTTGGTCGTTGGTCTATTGGCCGGTGAGCCAGTGGAATATAAATTGCGCAAGGCTGCCAGCTGATCGTATTGTGATTGCGCGCCCTGAGCGACGGCGGTCTGTAGCTTTTTGCGAATCGTGGAGGCTGACTGACACCGTCTAGCGCACATGAAGTCATCCAAGAAACCGTGGGTCACACATACATACATACATACGCACAATACTCCCAGAAATGCAAATGGATCAATTCAATCCGCTGGTAGGCAAACAAGATAGGGTGGCAGCGGTCGTACTTCATGCCATTTGGGGCTGCACGGGGCATCATGCTGAGAGATGGCGTCGGCGCCAGGCTCGATACGATCCGGGCGTTGGCTGGCAATGGCGCTTTCGACACATGCAAGGGTGTTGTCGTGGTGCTGCGTTGAGAGAATGCATCAATACGCAAATCCAAGAACTCATTCTGAAGTGAACAGAAGAGTGAGCGAGTGTGCGAGTGTATAAAAGTGAGAAACGACGACACATAAGGTAGGTGAAGGAATCACGTAGCACCTTATCTCGCGGTGGGGGCCTTAGAAACGGGTCCGGGTCGTTATTTGACTGCTGCACATGATCATAGTATCAGCATCGTATCCAGGGGGCAACGCATCTCACGACAAGGCAAACGAGCTGGAGTATTGCTCCCTTGTTCACCTTTGAGACACCATAGCTAGCGCTAGCGCTCCGCCCACGGAGCATGGCGAGTCGGAGACTTGCGCAACGCAATCCGGGTCACTCACCCTCACGTGATGTGTTCTCCACCCCGAGACACACCCGCACAGCGCAACCCAACCCAACGTCCACGACCTAGAAGCCTTGCAGCAGCTAATTGCTGCTGATAATCGCGTACAAGTTGTCCCGAAGGGCATCGTTCTGTGGCTCTATTTGATGTACCTATCCTTTTGTTTGGTCTTCATCTTCCTTCTCCTTTTGTTATGGTCATCACACGCTATTTATACAAAACAAAAATGGCCCGTGCGCTCAATCTTCCAACTGCCGTACACGTCATCGTCGTTGTCGTCAAGTCCTGCTCCATTCTGTCCCCCTCTTTGCATCCACGCGGGTCTCATGCCTCTAATCTTCATCTTCGCTCTCTTCTTCATCCTCAAGGACACCACGACGGCGATTCCGATTCACGAGAAACGTGTCCGTGTCGTGCGAAAGCATTTGAAACCCGTTGCTTTTGGCTACAGCTGAAACCTTTTCGTCCGCCGCAACCTGCTCCTCAGTCGCAACCGGTTTGTCGGAGCCATTTTCTTCTTCTACCTCCGCTTCCTTGGTGAGAACTAGCTCATCCAACTCCAGTGGCCTAAAACATATTCCAAGCAAGTACCGCCACACATGAGTAAATCCCTCTAGTTGACGGGTAGTCCTAGACGTAGAGACACAATGCACGCACCAGAGGTCCTTGCTGCGCAGGTTGTTAATCTGATCCTTGTAGAGAATGTGCTCAACAATGGACGTCACCGCGCCCTTCTTGCCCTCAGACGTCGTGATATCTCCGTCACCCGAAGAAACGATCAAGTAGTCACCTAGCAACCAGCACACAAACACAAAGACGTATATATACACATACATGGTGAGCTCACTCTCTCTCTCTCTTGGCGCGCTTGGTAATGCCATGTGAAGGTTTTCAATGAGTCACCAGACCTCGCTTCACCCAGATGAGCTTGCGGAACTTGGTCGGCAGCATCGTCACGGATTTTGATCCGTCCGCGTGTTGCACCTACATCCGTTTAGTGCATACACAGAGCACCACCAACGCACATAATACAAGTCAGCCCGCATGTTGACAACCAGTCAATCGCATTCACAGATTCGCTTCGCGCAAGAAAGACAAGCTCGCGCTTTCCAACCAACCTGAAAGAGATTGTTGCCGCGCAACGCCACTACGCACACAATCTGCTCATTCTCCTTGGGCTCTGGGTTTCCGTACAGCACCTTCTTGGTCACGCCCTTGCGGTACGCCGACTTGCGCCCACTTCCCGACATGTCTTCTGTCTTGGTCTTCTTGCTTGCTTGCTCGCGATTCTCGTTTGCGCTTGTTGTCCATCAAAATGCAATTGCGCCGCTGTTAAGTGCGTATTTGGGGCTGTACCCATTTCCTCTACCTCGACGTAAAGTACGGGTTTTATGTTATCTTATCTTAGTATATATGTCCGAGGCCCCCCCCCTCCCAAAGCTGCTATTTTGGGCACCTTTCGTTTTCCTGATTTCGGCGGACGAAGTGATTGGGCCGCCATCATTACAGCACAGCATCTGACGCATTTGCATTTTTCCATCCGCATTTTGGCGAGAGAGCAACCAACCATCAGCCTACGAGCCGCACGAGCGCGCGCGCGTCACCGTCGCTCGTTTCGCTGCATTCGTTAGAGGACACGACGCGATGGCCGGACGAGGACGCGGCCGCGCAGTCACGTTGCCCGCATGGATGACCAAGGGCAACGGCGGTGGTGGAGGGCCCCCCAACAGCGCACCAGCGGGTGCGCCGCCCGCTGCGCCAGCCAGTCAGTTTGAGGATGCGCCGCCACCGCCGTCTGACCGCTTTGGTGGCGATCGCGGCCACAACACCGGCGCCAACAACTACAACAACTACAGCAACGGTGGTGGCGGTGGCGGTGGCGGCGGTGGTGGTGCGAATGACTTTGGACGAGGAGGAGACAGAGGACGAGACGGTCGTCCCCGGTCCCCGCCGCGTGGTCCGCCGCCCTCACGTCCGCAGGACGGATACCCTCCTCCTGCCCGCGCCCAGCCATACTATGGAGACATCCATCCGGGATCTGTCCGTGACGGCGGATATGCGCGAGATGGTGCGCCACCGCCACCACAGCGGCGCTCACGCTCACGGTCCCGCGATCGCGGTGGCGCGGTACCAATGGGCGGGTTCCAGGAGCGCCGGGACTGGGATCACCGTGGTCCACCGTCACCCGCGTCTGCGTACCATCGCAATAACGGTGGAGGACGTCGCAGCCGTAGCCGTAGTCGCGAGCGCCGCGGTAATGGCCATAACGGCGGGTACAGCCAAGGTTACGGCCAAGGGTACGGTCAGGGGTATGACCAGGGGTACGGTCAGGGCTACGGTCAGGGCTACGGCCAAGGTTACGGTGGTGGTGGTGGTGGCGGCGGCAGAGCGCCATACAGACGCTCACGCTCTCGCTCCCGAGAGAGGCGTGCGCCGAACCGCGGCGACAGGTTCAATGGTGGGTACTCGCGCAGTGAGGCGCCTCGCTACCCGGACCGTGGTTACGATCAGGACCGGCGCCGCGGGCGTAACGGTGACCGGAACCCACGCGATGGCGATGGGTATGGTTACGGTGGTGGCGGAGGCGGGTACAGTGGTGGCGGAGGTGGCGGGTACAGTGGAGGCGGAGGTGGTGGGTACAATGGAGGCGGCAGTGGCGGGTATAATGGCGGAGGGGGCGATGGCGGTGGCAGTAGCTATGATGCCGAGCCCCCACTGGCTCCTGAACCAGCCCCACGCACTGGATTTGTCTCGGGTCGCCGCTTTACGGATTTTGTCAAGGAAGCTGCGAAAAGCGCTGCTGAACAATTTCGAGGCGGCGACGGTGGGGCCAGTGACGGCCAGGATGATCGCTCGCGTCGTGATCATCGCCGCTGAACGCTGGCTGACTGGAGCGATGGTAGCTAGTTCACAGCAGACCTTTGCCTTGCCTTGCCTTCCCAGTAGCCCTCCTAAAGTATCGAGCAAATACGAAACACAACAAGAGAGGCCAGCATTACGTATTAGAAAGTCATGGAAGCAGTAGGGTAGTCGTAGCCACCTCCGCCCTCGTGAATAAAATAGGACGTCGCTGAACGCGTGGGCTCCTCTTGCCCCATGTGAAGTGTCTTTCATTGTGCGTTCTACTATCCCATGCTATTATAGCAGCTGTGTATTCCAAATCGGAATCATCCCGCTCTCGTTATTTACAGCGATATGCCGTCTCAGCATTATGATAGCGGATGTGTCATGCGTAGGGAGGTTCGCACAAACGCTTCCGATTGACGCTTATGACCTGTGTGAATTGCGCTTTGAAAGCCCACTAGCCATGCCCAAGTCTCGACGCTTATCATCCAGCTCCTCGGACGAGTCGGTCGCCTCCGAGTTTGCGATTGACCGCCGCGTCAAGCATCACAACCCGCAGTCAGCCATAGTCGTTCCGAAAGCGCATGCGCCATCCTACAGTGACAAGGACGAGGGTGAGGAGGAGGAGGAAGGAGGAGAAGGTGCCCCAGTGACTGAGCCCGTGTCTCCAGTTCCTCGGCACCGTACCCGCAGTACTGCCGAGGTCCTTGGCGACGGCAAAACCAGTCACTCGCTACACGACACTACCAGTGAAGAACTGAACAAGGATCCGGGTGTAGCGCCCGTCAAGGAGAAGAAAACGTCACCGCGACCACGCAGCTCGTTGGCCACGCTCATCCGCGCGCTATCTCCACGAGCTCGTCGTCCACGGGCTGCTACCACGAGTGACACCAATCCAGCACCCACCACCAACAAGGAGGAGAGCGTCAGCCCACGGCGGCGAGCTAACTCGGCCATCGGAAAGAAGACGACGGCGCTGACGGCAGTCACACAGATAGTCAAGCTCAAACGCTCCGGGGTCAAAGCGCCATCTTCAACCACACGTCAACAAAGGACTGGAAGCGCCAAGAACAGTGACCGTCATGACAGCATCTGCAGTAGCGTCGATGCGATCCAGGGCACAGACGAGATTGACGAGGGTACACGAGCACAGGATGAGTCGTCTCATGGAGCGAACAATGCCCAATCAAACGATCACGATGCCGCCGCTGACCTTGTTGCTGACAAATGCGTTGACCAACTGCAAGCCACGTTGTGTGAGCTGTTGAACCAGTTAGACACGATCGATCCGAACAAGCTTGGTGCCATCCGACTCGGTGGTGAGCTTCGTGGTCTCTTGGGCAAGGCACAAGATGAGTTCACGGCATACGAGTCAACGTTTCGTGAGCACGCAAGTCATGTCGGTGTGAGCATTGCGCTACAGAACGTGGCTGCGGCCCTGCAGCAGGTGTTCCCAATCGTGGCACGCCTGCACACAGCCAAGCCGTTCTTACTGAATCGAAACTTCAAGCGAAGTGTGCTGTTTGCGTTCCAGGAGATCAACTCGTACTACACATCGTTGTTCATGGAGCTGGCCATGGCAGTGGCCAGCGCCGGCAGCTCTCGGGCACCACCTCCGCTACCCAGTCCAATCAAGACCGAGGGAATTGCTGCACAGCCCGTGGAAGATGACCCGTTACCCCCACGATCGCCACCATTACCGCCATCACCCACAGTAGAAGACAACGTGAATCCTCAGCTGGTGCTGGAAAAAGTCCCGCCAAGTAACCCTCTAGGTCGCATGCGTACTCATCACCTCTATGCACTTTGCAATAGTAGTGCTCACACGAGAATGGCAAAGTTGACCTCTCACCATTTGACGTTGTGCATCATTGCCGCTCAGATATACCACCCACGGGCGATGATATATGCCTGGATGCCCACCAATCGTTCTTCGGGCACGGCCGACACCGTGATCTTCAACACGCAGCCAATCTGTACAAGGTAAGCAAGCCCCTCTCATCATCACCCCCTGCCCCATCTCCTCACTCGAGGGATGAACATCACCCGAAAGGATAGTGACTCACTCCCCAGCTATATGCCAGCAAGCCGCTACGTTGGGCAACGCCGTCGCTGCCCGTTGCCTTGGTCACATGTGCATGATGGGCAATGGAATGGAGCGCGATCTCTTCCTCGCCGATCAATGGCTACGCCAGGCAGCAGGCAACGGAGACCTCGAAGCTACGTACTTGCTTGGCTGTTTGCTGGTACGTTTGTCAACTTTGACTTCTGCCTACACAATCACTAACACAACGCATGCAACAGTGTGACCAAGCCGCTGACTGCCAGGATACAGTATCGGCTCAACGAAGCGAGCGCAAGGCACTCGCAGTCTCGCAATTCACCCTGGCAGCAACCAATGGGCACCGCGAAGCCCAATACCGACTGGCACAATTACTAGACGACCACGGGGGCAGGGAAAGCGAGCAATGGTACCGCCGTGCAGCCAACCAAGGCCACACACAAGCTGAGGCAGCACTGGGTGCTCGATTGTATCGCGATGCCACCGGTGGAGACGGTGGACCCAAACACTTGAACGAGGCCATCCATTTCCTGCAACGCGCCGCCACGCGAGAGGACCCGGATGCTCTCGCGCTCTTGGGCGTCATCCACCACCGAGGCAATGGCGTCAAGAAGGATACGAACCGCGCACTCGCGTTCCTGCGCCGCGCAATCCACGTCAAGCCGCTTGCAGGAACCATGTACCAGCTGGCCATGCTTCTCTTGGCATCCCCGCACGACACAGACGACCAGGAAGAGACACACACTGAAGCACTAAGATTGCTGCTCAACGCGGCACAGGACGGTATGGCGGATGCACTCTTCCACCTGGGTGTGCTCATGGATACGTCGCCATTCTTCCGTGACCGACAAGCAGCACTTCGCTTCTACATCAAAGCAGCATCAGCAAAGCCGGTAGGTAGTCAGTCCCGCCCCCTCCTACTCTGCTTGCTTTCGTGACGGCTGGCTTCTCACCTGGGTATCAACTTCACCGCAAAACTCAACACCAAATTACAACACATCATGCGAATAGCCCCACGCGGAAGCAGCCAAGTGTGCCGCCAGTATGCTCTACACTGGGGTAGGCTGCCGTGCCGTTGACAAGCGCAGCGCATACCAATACTACTCGATCGCCGCGGACGCGGGCCATATCGACGCGCTTAACGCACTCGGTAGGAGAGGCTTGATCCTTGATCCTCATCGTTTCTGGGTTGTACTACGTCTCGCTGACCCAAGCTTGTGTCTCCATGTCATGGGGTTGGCCACATTCTGGATATATACACACGCACATACACAGGCTTGATGCACGAAGATGGTGATGGCTGTGATCTGGATTTTGCTCTTGCGGCACACTGCTTCCGCCGTGCCATTGAGCTGGGGCCGAGTGCCCATGCGCACTTCAATCTTGGCTGCCTGCTTTCACAGGGCAAGGGCGTCGCACGGAACCAGGTGAGTGCGCAAGCACACTTCCAAAAGGCCGTCGAGCTCGGCTACGCACTCGCACGAGACTTTTGCGTCAGCGACGATGCCCCAATGATAGGCCATCGTCCGTGTCACGCTCATGACACCACCAACAAGGTGAAAGACCCGCTGTCATCATGACAATAGCAATAGTGCCAAGGAGACCACAGACAACGAGCACACAGAGGTTGGTGGTAAGTCGACGTAGTTGGGGCAGAGAGAGAGAAAGAGAGAAAGAGAGAAAGAGAGATATCCACATAGGGACAAGAGATAAATCGTAGACGACAGAGAAGCGAAAACGAAATGCCATAACAAGAGAGAGAGAGAGAGGGAAAAAGAGGAAAACATGAACATGGAAAGAGAAGTGCACGAAAGCAAGAACACACACACAGCGTGAGACTTGCATCCGCTCTAGCCACACCAAGTGAAGGAATGACCGAGAGCGAGAACGCACAGGCAAGAGAGTTGGGGGGAGTCAGGCTTGACAGAGCGTAAGAGGCTCACACCCACAAGTGAATCAGCACACCATGGCGTCTCGTCCATCCTCCTTCCCTCTTCTGCCCGCACAGACCATGGTCATGCACTGCAAGTATGTTGTGCTGTCATGCGCCACTCCCTCCATCATGATCATGGGTATATCTATCTACCACCACCACTCGGATGTGTTAGTAGCAGCAGCTTGTAGTGTACTCGCAAGCAAATTTCCACTTCGGACACGAAGCAACAGCGGAGGAAAATAAGAGAAAGCAGCAAGAACGACCGGTAGGCTGGATCACGAAAAGTCGCGGCGAGCATACTTGTCTTCCTCCATAAACTCGACCGCGACCGTGCGATTGGCAAAGCCTCGGCCGTGGAGTTCCTTGGATGCTCCCTGCGCACTGGCCACATCACCAAACTCGACAAACACCTTGCCCACAGCCCCTTCAATCCCGTCGCGAGGGCGCGGTATCACCAGCGACAGCACCGAGCCAAAGCGCTCGCATTCGCTCTTGATGTCATCCATGATATCGACGTACTCTTCTTCGTCTTCCAATTCCTCCGGTGTCACCATGTTTAACAACATGATTACACGGGACGGTGTACCAGCGGGTCCACTCGCCAGCATGCCCCCCATACCACCATAGCCCGCAGCCATGGACATGGTCTGCAGTGCCGCCGACGTTGGATCCAATCCCATGGACAATGCCGAGTTGACTGAGCCGGCAGCGCTGGCCACAGCCTTGGCATTCTCCTGCGACATGGCACGACGCACAGTGAGGGTCTTGTCCCCCAGCTTCATATCGTTTAAGCCAATGCACGCCGCATCCGTAACGCTCGGATCCTGGTATTCACAAAAGCCATAGCCCTTGGACATGTTGGTGTTCAATTCCTTGACGAGATGGAACGACTTAAGCGCGCCAAACGCCTGCAGCAGTTCCTTGACCTGTTCATCATTCAGGTGGTACGGGATGCCGCCCACAAAGATTTTGTTGGGGCTGTCCTGCACCGTGGTGGACACGATCCCAAGCGCTGCGAGGTTGAGCTGCGGGATCGGACCCAGATCCTTGGGCACCGTCGCGGGGTTGTAGTCATTGGGGCGACGAATCTTGAGCGGCTGCCCACGGAACGCCACACCATCGAGGTTCATGCACGCCGTCGTCAGTTCAATGCTCTTGAGCTCCACGAACGCAAAGTGGCGCTCGCGGTTGATGTACACCGAGACCACTGCACCACCTTCCTGGGTCTCCCCCAGCGCACGATCAATCACGTCATTGAAAAACGCCGTGATTTCATGCTCAACCACGTCGCCAATGCCACCCACGTAGATGCGGCGCGCGTGACGCGTCTGCTGGTGGCCAGCGGCAAACGGAGCGGCATGCGCCGGACTGATGTGGCTATGCGCGTGGCTGTGGCTGTGGCTATGCATGTGCTGCGCGGGGCCACGGTTGTGGCTGTGGTTGTAGCCTCCCTGCGGTGGAAGCGCCTGCGAGGGCGGTGCACCCATCGGTGGCGGTGGACCAAACGAGGCCGGACCCACAGCACCAGAGAGCGCCGCCATGCTTTGCTGCAGGATGGCCTGGGCGGCATACGCGGCGGCGTTCTCATCCGTGACCCCTGGTGGACGCACGTCAAAGTTGGACTTGCGACGGCGGCGACGCTCATGGCCAGGCGACGACGGCGAGCCGCTGCGCGAACGCGAGCGACGCGATGATGAACCGCGGCGATCCGAGCGCTCACGGTGGCGGCCGCGATCCCGCGAACGGCTACGGCTGCGGTCACGGTCACGCGACGACCGGTCCCGAGACCGACGCGATCGCGACGAGCGATGCGATCGCTCCTTCTCGCGGCGACGGCTGCTGCTGTCGCGGTCACGGCTGCGTGAGCGGTGGCTGCCCCGTGCGGACGATGATTCCTCGGGCGCCCCACGGCCATTCGTCGGTTCCTTCAGATCATAACACCAGGAGATAGATGGCACATCATACGTGTCAGTCAGGCAATCCCCCTCCCCCCTCACATACACACACACACACACACACACAACACCCCATCGTATCGACAGGTTCGTAGGAGTCGTGCAGCAATAGCTATAGTAAACTTTAGTAGCTCGTGTAGCTACGCTGGTGAGGGCAACAGACAGAGAGTTGTACGTACCGGCGCATTGGCAAACTGATGCGCCACGGGCGGCGCCGAGGCCGTGTAGGGCACGCTCGCGGGCGCACTGGCCGCGGGCGGCGCCTGCGACTGCTGCTTCTTCATCCACGCGGGCAGCGTGAGTTCTCGCCCTCGTCCTGCCATGGTTGCTGCTGCTTCACTTGGCTTGGTTTGAGTTGTCTCGCCGTCCCTGTTGACTCTTGCGTGTGAACTCTATGGGGTGTTTGTTGCCTGCCTCCTGGACTGTCGGTGGTGGTCCAGTGGGAAGGAGGAGGACTGCTGGGGAGGCGGCTGTCCCCTAATTAACAACAAAAGGGTGTATGGTTGCGGATTCAGGGGATGGACGGAGGTGACGCCGGTTCAGGAGGAGGCATACCTTGCTAATCTGATACAACGGAGAATCAAATTTGGCTTTTAGCCAAGAAGGTATACACACTGGTATACACTTGGGTGTGTTTACTCCACTGTCAGCCTTGTCCAAGCTGGATGAACGCACACAGGCACACACACCTCACGTGTGGCGTTGCATCCGAGGCGTGACCGCGTACCAGGCCTGGGTCCATTTTCGCATCGTCACCAGCCAGCTCAACCTGTTCCACCCGCAGCGGCGGCTGCTGGATTCTTCCTGCCACAAGACTGAACACTGCCGTAGCATATTTTGGTCATGCCCCTATGCGCAGGCAAGCTGGGCTCACCTCCTAGCACGCTGGACGGGGATAGAGCAGTCACCAGTGGACGTGCAAGCACATGTGGAATGCTTCGTTCAACGCAGAGCACCCCTCCCAGCACGGCATCTCCTCGAGCACACGACAGGGAAAATTGGACCGCTTTCCAATGAACATCATACAGCTTTCACGCACATCTGGGCG
This sequence comes from Pythium grandisporangium, assembly GCA_023336285.1. NCBI lineage: Eukaryota > Oomycota > Peronosporomycetes > Pythiales > Pythiaceae > Pythium > Pythium grandisporangium. The sequence continues at coordinate 42,281 of JAADWT010000001.1, forward strand.
GTGATGTGCACCACGATCATGACCACCTTGTGGAGCACCAGGAACCAGCTCGTCCATCAACAAGTCAAGACCACCCTCCAAGACGTGGTGGTGCTCGGCTGGAGCACTGGGTCACGCCAACTGTACGCCCACACCGCAGCGCTTCGCCGCCAACTCCCAACCCGCCTCGCGAGCATCCGCCTCGTACAATGCATGGCAGCAATTGACTCACACCGGCTCCGGCCGAATCACGGTCAACCAACACCACTTGCCATCACACTGTCGCGGTACACGACCCCAGCGGGACTCCCCGGCATCCATTGGATTCCGGCTAGGAGGCCATCCGGCCTCCTAGCCGTCCGGGCCCTCACAGCGGCCCTCACGTCAGCCGCCCGACCCAAGCCAACCTGGCACCAGACCGCCGTAGTCATCGCATACTCCACTCCGTCACTGGAGCCGGTAGTGCGCCGCCTACAATCAGCACCACCACAGTGCCAGTCCGCACTCGAAGTCGTTTGGCTCTACTTGTACGCGTGCCGACGCGTCCGGTGGGACCCAGTCGCCTCTACAGCACACACTTCGGAGGATCGCCATTCACCAGTATGGCTCCAACGATTACAGAATTACAAGGATGCTCTTACCTAATCTTAATTAGCTAATAGACCTAAATTTCCTCCTCCTCCATGAATGCACACAGGCACGTCGGATCAATGCGTCATGCATTGACTGACGATCCTGCTCATGGCCAGCTTGGTGACATCAATCGCATCGCCAATATGACTGGAATACATTTCGTACAGTTCACTCGTTCGTGGCAATGGCACGCTTCATTTATTCCGAGCCGTTCGCGCAGTCCTGGAAAATGCGTCGCGCCATCTCCGCGTCGGAATTCCCGCTCGGGATGTGCTCCCACGTGCATGCAGGTAAGTCGCGAAGCTTCTTCACAACTGTAAGACAGGCATCAGTCCCACAATATGCGGTGGTATCACTGGCGTCGACCCACCGGTTGTTCAAAAAGAGCAGCGGCGAAATGCATTCCACGATCTTCGATTTCAGCGATCCACGGTCGTTATTAATATCCAGCGCCGTCAGCAGCTGGTGCGCGTCACTGCATTGCAGATCCTCGTGGGCGATTGCATGGGTCTGGTGGTACTCTACGAGGGCCATCAGAGTCGCCGTCAATGCCGCAGCCTTGGTGATACCGATCCACGTCATCTTCAATGTTAGTGCCACACCAAGCGGTTTGTGCTTGCTGTATCGGTCCGCGGCTCGCCCGAGAAAAGAACACCAAAGGAGGAGTGATGGTGACCATCACTCGCGTGCCAAAATATCTAATCTACACACAGGAATCCGTGAAAGGTCGTGGATTGTGTACCAACCACACAACCCGATTTGTAAGCGCGTGATCACTTTCAATCTCCTCCATGAGCGCCAATCGAGAAGTGACGCCCGCAACGCTGCAGTTGTTTGCGGCAAGCGAGACTGGAGATGCCACCGCCGTTGCAGCTCTAGTCAAGGACCCAACGACGGACATCAACTGGCATCGCAAGCAATCCGTACGAACACTGACGCTGGTGGTGGCGGAACATCGAAACATGGAAATGGTCCAAGGAGAGGAAGCGAAAGACTCACGGAACTGACTTGTGTGTGGCTTGTGCAATCCTGTTTCGTTGAATGCTTATATTGGGCAAGTAGTACGGAGCCACGGCACTGATCGGTGCCATCGTGAACGGGCATGCCAAAGTCGTGCAGATTTTGCTAGATGCGGGAGCAGACCTTGGCGAACTGAAGACACCGGTAATCCCCCCACAGCATATCTGTTTTATTTGCGTACTCCCGTCGCTCAGCGTTTGCATGTGGACAAAATAGGATCGCAACAGCCCGCTACACGAAGCCGCATTTCGTGATGAACCAGAGATTATGGATATGCTTCTGAGGCAAATAAAGCAGGACGACAAGAAACCAGCATCCGAGCTCATTGATCTACAAAATCAGGTCAGATGCATGGAACTGTTTCGTCGTGTAGGGCCACCTGCTACGCGCGATTGTTTTGTCGCTGTAGTGCTTTTATTAACTCTGGTGGTGCTAACGTAGCTCTGAGAAACTGACATGTCTACCTGACCAAATGTCGTATAGTTTGGGAACACGCCATTGCATAACGCCGCTCGGTCTGCTAGCAGTGCGTGTGTGGAGATTCTGCTCAAGGCCGGGGCCAAGCCGTCCATCGCGAATATTGTACGATCGCTCCGTGAGTGCAAGAGAATGTATGCATGCGGGATTCATTGATCTCATACCCCACGGAGTCCATTGTGCTTGATTCTCCTGTATGTTACAGAACGGGTCATACCCACTGCACCATGCCTGCTACTGCGAAAAGCCCAACGCTCAGGTCGTTCGGCTGCTGGTTGAGGCTGGTTCCGATGTGAATCACCAGGATGAGCAAGGCTACACTCCCCTCATGGTGGCAGCCAAGAAAGATCAGGCGGAGGCCATCCAGTACCTGCGTGAGCATGGCGCCGACGTAACAGCGAAAAACCAGTTTGGCGAAGATGCTCTGCATTTCGCTAAACTGCGTGACAGCAAGAGTGCGATGCTGCTCCTGCTAGGCTAACGCACCAGCGTTCAAGCGAGAGTAAGCTGGTTGATATGTCTGTTTATTGGCATTGGTTTGAATATATATTAGCACCGACATGCATGCTTTAAGCAATAACTAGGTTATGATTTTTATGATAGATGTTCTCCGCGTTCGTCGTCATTCACACACACCGCACGACATATTGCTTTCATTTCCATTTACACACTCCCTCTCTCTCTCTCTCGTTCTACCGCTTCCCGCTGGTTGTCTAGACTGGCACTGCGGCGCTGGGGTGGGAACGGCACACGGGGCAATTCAGGCGCGAGTAAAACCACATGCAAATGCACGAGTCATGGAAGCGATGCCCGCACGGCAGCTCAACGGCCAGTGCAGTGCGAGCAGCCACGGGGCCGTCGATGGCGTCATCCTTTGGATCGTGAAGGTCGTCAAGGCAAATGTAGCAATCCTTGCCAGCACCAGAGCTTAGTGTCCCACTAAACGTCATGCGCGTGGTGGTCGCGGCGTGTCGTGTACTTGGCGCTGGCACGCGCTGAAAGGCCTGGATGGCGCGCACGATCGCTCCATCGTTCGCATACTCGAGCCGACAGAACGCTTCGGTCATGCGAAGGATTTCACGCAGTAACTCGCAGCTTTGCAGCCATTGCGCATTGGACGATAACAACAAGAACAGGCGCTGCAAAAAATGCTCCAGGGTGTCACACTTCTCCCCAAGACGTCGCTTGCCGATCCCGCTCAACGGAGAAAACCGTGGCCAGTGCTTGAGCTCCTGGCGAAGCTGTGCGCACGTGGGGCATCGTTCATGGTGACGCCGCGAGCCCGCACCATGCGCTGATTGCTTTTTCAACTGCTTGTGGTGAACCTTGACGCGTTGAATGAGCTCCGCGTGGAAACGCTTGACGTCCGAGATATTCACACTGAACGCCCAGTGGTAGTGGTCTGTGCGCCGCAGCTCCACGCAAAAGCGCGCATTCATCCGGCTTCGCGCTGGCGCGACGCGCGCATCCACAAACAGATCCTGCAGGCTCGCGGCGCGGTGAATATCCGCGAGTTCGTTGACGCGCTGGCTGGTCGCCGCCGTGGTCATCGCACGCTGCGCGCCCGAGAAGCGCGGCACCACGTGGGGCTCTGCATCAAGGCTGTGGCCCATCGCGTGCTCAGCAATAGATGCGTGAGCCAACATCACCTGGTCCGTCAACGCCGCCAAGCCAGCTGCTGCCATGTACTTCCGAAGCTCGCGACGCTTGCGATGATGAGCGAGTCGACGGCTGCAGCTATGACCCAAGGTCCAGTGGCAATGGCAATGGCAATGGCAATGGCAATGGCAATGGCTATGGCAATGCAGCTGTTGCTGTTGCTGTTGCTGTTGCTGTTGCTGACTGGCAGGGAGGAGGAAGGAGCACTGAAGCGAGAGGAAGTAGCAGTGGCCGTGGCACGCCGCGATCCGCTGATCTGTGAAGCGACGGCACGGCTGGTCGGTCCTCTGGCATCGTTCTTTAAAGATGCATATCCGTGATTGGCTGGAATTACGAATGGCGAAGGTACGACTAGGCTGCCCATTGGGTGGAATATCGACATCAACGAAAAAACGAGAGAGAAGAGGACGCGACGCCAAAACCGAAGAAGGAATGAATATTATGACAACGAAATGAAAAAAGAAGAATAAAACCGGCGAGAAAGAAGAGCAAAATGTACACAGAGGAAGTCGGCAGGGATTTTCCGCGGAAAAACCCAGGATGACCCACGGCGTATGGATACAGAATACGCGGATGTCACGTCACAAATTGATACACCAAGCACAGTCTGCGCTCCACAGAAGCAGGAAGCACCGCCGCATGCTACAGTAATGCTCATCAACTGAGGAACGATCCATGTGGATATATGCTGTTGCACCAGTCGTATATAAAATACTATGTGTGGATTTTGTTTTCGGTTTTCAAAACCTCTTTCTTTATTCATTCAGCCATTGCAATTCTACGAGAGAACTGATCAACAAATTGCACCAGCGAGTCCATCTGACACCAGGTCAATGACATCGCTTAGTACTGCGCCTTCTTCGCCTGCTCGGCAGCGATGGCCTTGGCACGAAGCTCGAGCTTCTTCTGGGTCTTGAGGCCCATGATGCCACCACCCCACTTGCGGCGCGCGGCCACGTCGGAGTACTTGTCGTTGAAGGCCTGCGCGAGCGAGTCGAACTTGGCCTTGTCCTCCTTGTTGACGTGCGTGAGCGCGACAACGGCGGCGTTCTTCTTCTGCACGAGCTGGCCAAGACGCGACTTGCCCTTGACAATCGCGTACGGGATGTCGAACTTGCGGCACAGCGCCGGCAGGAAGATGACCAGCTCAATGGGGTTCACGTCGTGCGCGATCACCACCATCTTGGCCTTCTTCTTCTCGATCAGGGTCGTCACGTGGTTGAGACCGAACTTGACCGTGGCCGGAGGAGCCGAGGCCTCCTCCTTACCGGCGGCAATGTTGCGCAGACGCTCAGTCTTGGCAACCTTGGTCTCCGGCTGGTACTTCAGGAGCAGCTTGAAGAGGTCGGCGGCAGCGTTCTTCTCCAGCGTGTTCTTGAACTGGTTGATCGACGGCGGCACCTTGAGGCGCTGGTACAGGATCTTGCGCTGACGCTGCAGGCGCACGTAACGCGGCCAGCGGACGAAGCGGGACAGGTCCTTGGTAGGCTAGAGAGAGGAACAACACACGATGCAAACACAGAATGATAAGTATACATCGGTCACTGCTTCCCGTCATCCGACGAGTCGAACCGGCAGGCTCCATATAGACAGTCTCATTTCCCACAAATGCGTGTGGAAATGACAATAGCTCTTTACCCGTGAGGTGCACCCATTGCCAGAATGGAGTGACCACCACAAGTTTGTGTCATTGCGGTCGTGGAGGACCCGCTACGCCAGGGGATGGTACCCACCGCCTCGACTCTCCTCTTTTGTGTGTCGTTTTCGATTATATGCCACCGCGACGTGTGGCATGCAACAAGAACGCACGAAGAGAGCACAAGACTGCGTGGCCCCCGACACACACAGATTGTGTTCATGAACCGGTCCGGTTCGAACAACAACTTGCTTCAATCATGTACCTGAACATCACCACCCAGACGGAAGTTCTTGGGCGTGCTCGCGAAGAGAGGGTTCTTCACGGGCTTGCTCGACGAAGGCTTGGAGGCCTTCGTGGCCTTGGCCGTGGTGGATGACGTGGTCTTCTTAACCTTCTTGCTCGGCTGTTCACGCGCGCGCGCACACACACACACACACACACAACAGAGATCAGGTCAGATGCTTTGCTCTCATCCGAGAAGTCGACGGACGCCCCATCATTATTCCTTGCGCGTTCGCGCAGCTCCTGAACGTACCATGTTGGCTGCTACTCGTAGATGGCGAATAAACGAATGTAAATGCGACGAGCATCATGCCAACACAACACCTCCAGCCAACGGGTCCCCCACCACCCGCTCACGCCACCAATCGTTCCAACGGAAAATGAATAAAACACGTGGGTCGTGTTTTTTACACAATACCTCCATTATGGAATCGTTGGACGAACCACTCTCAATATGAAATAACAGAGGGGGGGCTGGCGTGCTAGAGACAGGACGAACAAGGCAAAGCATTCGATTTCGAACGTCAACAGCTTCCACGAAATATCTACGACAACTCGAGCCATGGCGGTCACTCACTAATTATTTGTTGGGTACCACCAGATTATGATGAGGCCATGCACCGTGGTGCCCTAGGTCACCGTGTGGTTGTCCACGTAGTGGTGCAGCTCATTGAACACGTCGACACCACGCGTTACAATCTCCACCTTCCATTGCGGACTCTGGTGAAGGTAGAACACATCGCGAAGCTTCTCGGCATACGGAAGGCGCCGCGTCGGAGCATAATGATACATCGCGTTCTCGCGCACCATGGCATTGAACACAGTGGTGCTATGTGCGGTGCCGAACTCTTGCGTGACGCACACCACGTGGGTATGCGCCGGGAGGAACCATGCCAGACCCGCACACATTAGCCCACCCGCCGTGTCATACCCAGCTGCCGCTGTGTCATTGCTGGCACCATTAAAGACCACGTTACGGCCCGGGAAGACCTTTTTACCGAGGTCCACGTCGCCATCCGACTTGAACATGAGTGTGTCGTGATCAGCGATGCCCAAACCGGTGTGTACATCCACGATGCCCATCACTTGGAGCTCGTCCAGTGCGAGGTGATCTCGAAGAAGTTGATGAAGAGCAACCCCGCTGGGCTCCAATTCCACGCCACCATAGAAGATCGACTTTGGGAAATGATAATTACCACCCACGGAGGCACGCTTGATGTGACCGAGGCCGCGCAGTAGCGCTGGGCCCAAGAGCCGGAGGAACACGCGCACCCACGCGAACCGCTGGGTCGGCTCTTGAGGATTCAAGCCGTCCATAAGGTCTACATAACCAAACGCATTGGGATCCGCCTCACGACGTGCCTTGAACTGCTCCGGGGTGAGAAAATTGCGGTTCAAATCGACATTGTGCTCGTTAAAGCGTCGGAGCTACGAGTCGCGTGGAGCGGATACCAGTGCAGGGAGTGAGTACTACAGATATCCCCCCAAACTATGAGTTATTCCATTCACATGCAAGCCATGCACTAGTAACAAACATTGCCAATATTCCTCTTACCTTGGCCATCCCGTACGGGTTCAAGGCATGCACAAAGATTAGTGTTGGTGCTTCTGCAGCACGTGGGGCATCCACTACGCCCGCCATCTTCTCTAAGAGTGCGCATTGAATGCCACTACCGGCAAATCCTTCAACACCATGAGTGCCCGAGATGTGCAGCATCGCCGACTTGCTCGAGCCACGAAACACGGCGACGTCAATGGTCAAGTCGAGGTGCGCAAACCCAGGCAGCGGGATTGCATGCAACTCGGCGCGGGTGTGCGAGGCACGCTCGCGAAACAGCGCGCGCGCCTCGTGATACGTGTCGGTGAAATGGCGCTCCACCTCAAGGTGGACGTGTGACGGCGGCCAGCACATATCAAGAGTGGTGCAGTCGTTCATCAAGTGGGCCACGATCGCACACACGAGCACCACGAGGCCGATCCTCCACGTTGGAACGGAGACTCCCATGCCGTAGTTGTGACTTGCTCTTTTCTTGACGGTCGGGCTCGCGCGTGGGTTGATGGTTAGTCGTGGACGATGCAAGTGGAAACGAATAATGAACCCGTTGGTCACGGAGTGACTTTTGCAGGCGCAGCGTTATACTCACCTCGCCTTGTAGACACGTGCAGGAAGCGGCCGGCCGGCTCGTAGAAGAAGGAGGCGGGAGGGGATGATTTGTTAGGTCCAGTGGAGGGATGCGACGTCCTGCACTGCACAGTACAGTACGAAGAGCGCACAGTGTGGCATCCACGGTACTGCCCGGCGATACAGAACGCTTGGTTCCATGAAGCGAATGCTAATCAAAATGCGTGCCCACCATTGGTGGGAAATCGGGCAATCAGCGAGAAAGTGCACGTAATAACGACGCGTGAATGGACTAAACGGAAAAGAAGAACATGCATGCCGCAGTAATCCGTGGGCAAAATGACTCCTGTAGTCATCGAGGTCGTCCCAGCGGTCAAACCCTGTATGCCATCGCTGCTGCTACACTGCTGAGTGTGACGTACTTGCACGCATAAGCAATCCCGATGAGTGCATGGTTACTTAAAATCGTGTCAATTCGGAGGCGCAACCTCGCAGTGGTGGTCTAAATGGGGCATGACGCTTTGTGGGTCAGACGACGCAAGTTCCTTGAATTCCTCCTCCGTCGTCAGCCAATGTCGGTTGAGGTCCACGTTGTTCTCGTCGATATGGCGGAGCTATCATAATCCAACAACGCGTGCTCTCACCTGGGCAATGCCGCACGCGTTCAGCGCATGCACGACCGCCACGGTTGCGCTGCCACCTGTGTGTCACTGTGCTATTCGCTCAAGCATTGCGCATTGAGTTGCGCTCCCCGCGAATCCTTCGACGCCATGCCTTATAGAGATGTGCATCCGGACGGTGGCGATATTAATCGGCAGATCCAGATGGGCACGGCATGCAAACATGTCCTCCTGGGCGCGTTGTCGGAATAGTGCACACGCCTGCTAATACGCCTCCGCAAAGTGTGCTTCCATGGTGGCGTTCACTGTCGGTGACGGCAAACAGGCATCGGTCGGCATCGATATCATTTTGGATATATACTATATACGCGCAATCACCGTTATCGAGCGCCACGGAATAGGGAATGATCGCGGCATGCGCTGGTGCTTCGCATCCATGTTGTTGGGTTCCATGCTGCTGTTGTCTTGTGATGGAGGTGATCCTTGTGCCCTTGTATCATTTGGTGGCAAATGGAGTGGTGTCAGTTCTCTGTATTCTACTTTTCATGGCACCCACCATTCGGATACTATTTGGGGTCTTGAAGTTTATATGTTGTAGAGTGTGGACCACACACACTGTGGATCCGAAAATAACGGAAATGGACAGGGCGGTTTTGTTGTTGAAGTTGGTGGAGGCTGGTTCACATACCCAGTCGGACTATCAGAGAGAGAGAGAGAGAGAGAGAGTATCTCGATCTCGTTCACCATGACGCGGGGCAATGAGCCCCGCATCGAAGAGGAGGCGCCTGGCGAAGGAGAATGTGACGAGGGGGCAGAGTGCTGTGTGTCGCTAGCGCAGGCGCGCGCGCGTGAGCGATGGCGCCGTCTGCGGGTGACCACCCGCGCTTGCATTCTCTTTCGAACGCGTGCAGGCCCAGCGATCCGCCAGGGGAAGATGCCGCGCAAGATCGCGCCGGCATTCTTCTCGATGGAGAGCGCGCATCGAGCAAATTCGACTGCGTTTGCGCTGTTTGCCGCGCGCCCGACGGCATCTACTCCGCAGATCAGGGCGTGGTACGCGCAAAAGCTGCAACGCTTCCAGGAAATCTCGCGGGAACCGTACGTTGGAAGGGCGACAGTTATTGCTATTTTGTGTAGGCGAATGTATCATGTAGTGGATACGTGTTGAGCGTTGACTAGCGACAATGCTGACCGTGGGTTGGTTGGTATCATATGTACCAGAATACAGAATCGGTCGGACGTGGCGATTAAGCTCATCGTGCGTGGAACCGATTTCTATGTGGTGGCTATGTCTTTGGGTTACTCTGTGTCGATCATGTCGCTCAAAGTTGCCCGTATCTGTTGTTGGGGGGCAGGGAGAATTCATCCGACACACAAAATTCTTTCAGGGATATGCCAGTGCATCTATTGATGGTATGGTCACGTTTTACTGAGGAGGCCCATGCTGCGAGGTTGTACTAACAGGATACCTCTTTTACTTTACCCGCCCTCAGCACTTGCCCATCTTTTACGATTTCGAGAATTCCACGAAGGCGAAGTTCTTTATCGACAAGGTGAGAATATTGAAGACACGTGTGGGCGATACATCGTCGTTCGAGGATCCGTCCTTGTCTACAAGAATCGATTATTTGCAGAGCACGCGGAAGATGGCGAGGATTACATTGAGTGGTTCCTCCGAACGACACCCGAGTCAACCAGAGACACGATTAAATACGGCGAGTCTGTGGATACATGTAGTATCGGTGACACTTTTGGCGACGTAAGGTGTGATATTCTGTCAATTGTCGGGTCACACAGATTTTTTATCTAAGGAGTATGGTGATTTTCAGGATGCAATATCAGGACGCATCTACCGAGAGCACTCGGTTGTTGCCCAAGTAAAAACAGGTGTGTTCCCAAGGGTAATATTGCTCCTGTTGCGAGGGGAATATGTTATTTAACCATTGGTTCGCGGCAGTTGCTGCATATGCAACGCAGTTCGACTATAAGCGTGTTATTCGATTCGGGATTGAGAACGAAACGGAGCTGATTGATGCTGTTCGGCGGATTGTGACGCCAAAGACAGCACGGTATGACTTATGGACGGACAAAGACCGCTTAAATGCACCACACACTCCGCCGCAAATTCGATTGCTTGTGCGATTCTTGTGCAGGTATCAATGCTTCCAACGCCTCCCAAGGCAGTTCTGCATAGCACTGATTAGCAAATTACAGTTTTCGCTTGTTCGAAGTGGAGAGATTCTATGCAATCCAGATGATCGCAATCCTCGAATGCTTTTGGTGTTGGAAGGGAAACTTTGTGTGCATTCACAGCGCATCCATGAAGAAGAGAAATTGGCGTTTTTTCATGATGAGAGACTACTACCCACGGCAAAAGGGCGAAATCGGGAAGATGGCGAGCATAATTTCCTTGCGGGCTGTGAGTGCGCTGAGAACGACAAAGGGTGGGTTTCAAATTCGCTTCACATTTGTTCCTTGACCGCAGGGGACGCGTTTGGGCAAGTAGCAATAACTACATCCGATGCTATCCAAGGAGCATTAATCTATCGCCCTGTTTCGGACCAATCTGCTCGCGAAACATGCGCGCTTTTAAGTATCACGCAAGATGATTATCAAGACGCAATTCAGCAATATATCGATGCCATGGATTTGAACATGGAAGAGGCCTGCAGTATTCTGTCAAATTCGCTTCCGCAGGATCGTACAGATGAGCAAGTGCATTATATCAGAATGTATTTGCTGACCAAATCAATGGCAAGACCATTCTTCTCACAGCTACCGACTTCCATCCTTGATCAAGTTATAATCCACGCACGACTAGAACAACATAATACGGAAGGCGAGGCGGTCGACTATATTCAGAACGAAGGTGACGAAGTCGGATCAATGAGAATTGTGCTGAACGGCTACGTTGGTGTATTCAAGACTCAGATGAGCGGAGATGCTATCAATTCTACAGAAGAAGTGGCTCCAATAATTGCACCGAAGCGGGCTGTGCTTCGCCGATACGAGTCGCGTTTAATTCGTGCGAATACAAACAGGCAAGATCTTGGAGCAGGACATCCGAACAGCTTTGTGCCGAACCAAGTGTTAACGACAAGTCTTTCTTCTATGATTGAAGTGGAGGGGGCCAGTGAGCTACATACTGCTGGGCCGGTTAGTATTTTACCTGTTGGTGCAGCGTTCGGGCACCTTCAAATATTCACTGGTTCCACAAGTCCCTACTCGTACGCAGGAATCAGAACAGGAAACATCGCCGGAGAGAAGACGACTGGAGTAGATTTGTGTTCATCGAAGGTCAATTTACTTTGCGTTCCTTCTCGAATTGCACTATTGTGGCTTAGCACAATTGATGAGGACATGGTTTACAACCCTGTGAGATCATTTAAGCGGGTTCTCCATGCGTGGAACGCAACGCATCGGTCAGTAACTCAAGTCGCCTCCGTAATTCGTGCGTCGCGTTTGGAAAAAATGATGATTCACCACAAGTCGTTCCGTGGACTTCCGCGCAAAGTAGTCAATGAACTGCTTGAGGGGATGACAGTCACATCTATTGGATCGCATCGCATTCTCTATGAATATGGAGATACACTTCGCGGTAATTTTTTCATCGTGCTTGCTGGGTTAGTCCGCTTGTTCATCTACGGCGCCAAAACGCGCTGTCGCCCCCCGCCACTAACCGATGAAAAACGTGCTAAGTTGTCCCGAAAAGCATCCACGGAATCGGCAGTATCAAAAGCGGGCTCGATGGACGGTGTGCAAGGGTGTAACACAAAGTTAGCCGGCGATAACGTATTTCTCAGTGACTACGATCGCACGGCAGAAATCGGAATGGGCGGTTGTGTTGGTCGTTATGGTATTGCAAGTTCTATTGAGCGACGAAACTCGGAAGGATTGCAGTTTGGGAGTGAACTATTATCGCGTGGTGTATACGGTGAAACTGCAGTTGCAATGTCCGACTGCCACGTTGGGGTCTTATGTCGTCGTGAAGCACGTGCGTGTGCTTTGGGAATGGAGGAGCGGCAGTCATTGATCCGAATGATTGCGCAGCGTGACAACCCCCTAGAGGATGATAACCTCGAAACCAAGATGGACAGCTTCATATTGATGCCGAGTTTATTTACAGTGCTAGAAACAATGGGGTTGTATTATCGTATTCCGAATAACCAACGTAACGTGGTTGCCAATAGTCTGCGCTATTGGCGCGCTAGCGATGGAGATACCGGTACGTAGATTGGCTTAACTCCACTTCGCCAGCCGAAGAAGTTTCGACTCCAACTGTGTTGCTTTTCAGTATTTAAGCAGGGAGAGCAAGGACGAGCGATCTATATGATCATCTTTGGAAGAATCAAATTGTACGAATCTTCTGTGATTGGCGCTCTACTGTATGGGATTATTAACTATCTTTGTGCACCTGCACCTTCGTACAGATTGACCGGGCCGGCAAATAATGTTGGGCAATTGACTACAGGGTCCAGAACGAGAACTTCAACAATGGAAGGGCTGATATATCTACGTGAAGGAGATGTGTTTGGAGAAGAAGCTTTCTTTGATGCACATGGAAGTACACGCCAATGTACAGCTATCGCTAGCACCGATGGTGAAGATTGCCATTTGATTTATCTATCTCGAGCCGAGTACGATCGTATCTTGGACAATATCGCTCCTGAAATGAACCAGTGTGATGCACCAGAACGATTGTTTGGGCTCTCGCAGCATAAAATGTAAGTGGCTCACATATGGGGTTCATAAATAGCTCGGCTCTCGTAGTAAGGTGTGAAATATTTCTCAGTTTGCATGACTAAGCGAAAAATGATACCTACTGTTGCAACATCTAGCACTGCAACGCAGCGTTGGAAGGTGGCAATTTATCAAGTTATCCAACGCCGAGCTTTACGATCCCATTGGTTTACGGTGCTATCGAAGGCTCGTGGACACAAAATCGATTTGCTTTTAGACATTGTAAAGCCGCTTCAGGTCCTTCAAGATACGCCCTTGCAACAAATCAAACGGCTATGTGGTTATGCTGTCCTTCATACGCTCGCCCAAGACACGGTCGTTTTCAGCAGAGGTGATTCAGCGGTAGATGTCTGCTTTCTGGTTCTTCATGGCTCCGTCTATCTGCAACAAACCCATGCAGGTCATTCTGATTCCGTTACTCTATCAAACTCGAGTGGATCCCATCACACAGGGTCGCCTCCTGAGGTAACCTCATCCGTGAAAATAAATATCCAGACGATGCAGGAAGGAGACATTTTTGGGGAATTCGAGTCGCTGGAAGGGTATTCAAAGAGAGCAATCACTGCTGTCGTAGGGCAGCCCGACACAAGGCTCGTTGCTCTTCCTCAAGAAGACTTTTATTTGTATTGGCCAAGAAGAAGTCATTTGCAATCCAAATTATCTTTGGTGACAACCAAAATTCGAAGCCTCTGTCGTCTCGATACCGAGAGAACGTGCTCTCTCTATTATGCTCTTCGTGAGCAAACGTTCAAGCGAAATGATGGTGCGTAGTGCTTTTAAACAAAATTGGAGCCGAAACGGGCACCGCTATTCTTCCCGCGTTGCTCTCTTCTTCGTACATCCTGTACTAATTGTGATTTTTGCAGTTATATCTGGTAGTCCAGGCCATGCTGGTTATCTCCATATCATACAAGATGGCGCGGGTGTCGTCCATGATGCAGTAGTTTTGAAGCAAACAGGTCGCAGAACTATTGCAGACGTCGCCTCTCCCGTTTTGTCATTCGATGCCCGCCTTTCCATGCTTGGCAGTGGGTCCATCCTCTTTACAGAGATACCACAGAAACATGTTGATCGAGACAAGCAAAACTCTACCAAAAAGATGGCATTCATCGAGCCTCCTCCATCGACGCAGTATGTTGTCGCAGACTCACCAGTGGTTACAACATTAACTGTTCAGCTATTTCCTTTGGTTGGATCTCGTGCACAAGGATTGCTCGCCACGCTCCTGCTAGGAAAGGGTGGACTCGTCAGCATTCGCGAAGCGCTAGCACAACAGCAGAAATGGAGAGCCGGCAACGTAACCCAGACCGGGGAGTTACTTGCCAGGAAACTCGTGCAGCCACCGACGTCACCTAGGTTGCTAGGTGAGTCAAATGATTCAACTGGACGCGACAGGGCCTGGTCACATCAACGCAGCCCACGAAAATTGCACACACCAGCTATTCATCACGGTGTATCCGACCTACTTCTTCAGTGCGCCAGCGGAGCTCACGGTAGTGGGCAAAGTTTCCAGGATGTTAATCCTTCACGGACCCCTAGGGTACAGTGCCACATTGACCGCAGGTCACAGTTTGTACTTGGCCACTCTGCAACTGGCCCCAGGACCACATCTCCGGTGATGACAGGCTCGTTTTCACCTCAATTAAATTATCACGGTGACAGCAAGATTTCTTCGCTTCCAAGTCCTGTACTGCCGGACCTCTCGCAAGGAAGTTCTCCACTGACATCTGTGCCACATTCTAATCGTGACGAAATACTAAGCCGTGTACAGAGCAGTGAAGGTAGTCCAGCTCACAGCAAAGCGAGCGAGCAACTGCGCCGTGAGGAATTTGTGTTGGCGACAGTAACTAAACCTGAAAATTTTGGACTTGCTGCGAAGACGAAGCTTGAGCAACAAATGCGACGACGGCATGGCCGCCCACCACCAAAGTTTATAGAAAACTCAGTGAACTCAGTGAAGGAGATCGGTTCACGTTTCGCCTCCCCATTAGCCAATCTCAAGGATGAACATGAACGGAAGAAAAGTGGGTTATGCCGTCGTTTGTTACACGTTAAGCATCCACCTCAAATGTAGCTAGCTTGAGAGACCATCGAACGCCATGATTTGTCGCCCAGCTCTTGTTAATTTCGTATTCTAAGCATCATTCACTACCAGGAAACGAGGGAGTAAGTGTTCTGGACTGGAGTTTTTTCTTCTGTGCTGATGCCGGCGCACTAATTGGGCGATCTGGTGACAGATGTACTCGTGAGGCAGACACGTGAACGAAGCTGGCAAAACAACCCACAATGAATCCATGAAACATTTGTCCGATATCGATGTACACATTTAAGTTCTGGCTACAAACCTTAGCGGGGGTGGTTTAGCCACGTTCTTTAGTTGTCGAGCGGTAGGAGTTGACGCCGTTGGGATGCAATCGTTTGAGGAAGATGTAGCGAATGCCGGAGCAGAATCTTGAATAAACAGAGAATTCGTCGGGGTTACTTCGAAGATATTGCACAAATACTGTCAGCGTTGTCTGTGAGTATTACGCACCCGAGGCGGCCATCACGTGTGCATTGAGGGGCGTGTTTGAGCGGTAAACTTTTCCTGACGAAGGCCCGGGGTTGACTCGCTTAAGGTACGGAGAATCTATTTCGCTATCTTCAGTGAAGGCTTCATTGGCCGTGACAGTTACTTCTTTGTGGCAAGAGAGGCATCGAACCAGACAATCTTCGGATTCATCTTGTCCCACAAGGCGCGCTTCCAACCTGTGGGTATGAAATAGCAAACATCGATTTATCGTACTATCAAGCGGTGCATTGGGGTTCCATCTTGTTCACAGGCACCTACTCTTTGAGCTGCTTTAGGTCAGCCTTCTTCCGAATAAGTCGACGAATCACTTCAATTGCTTCAGAATGATCCGGAATATGGCGCAACTTATCGTCAAACTCGACCGATAAAGCCGTAATACGTTCGTGGATGGTTTTCTCGATCTCAAGAACTTGTTGCCATTGCTCTTCGATAAGTGTGGTCGTGTGACTACGGTTGGCGTCACAGTGCTCAGTCGAAAGTGCAAGTTGATTTTGAAAGTAAGCGCGTAATTGTTCAAGCTCTTTGGTGAGTTCCTTGACGCGATGCATCGCAGGTGTGTTACCCGAGGCGATTCGATCGTCCAGCACCTGAAGACTGGCTTGAACATCGTTTACATGGCGTCGCATGCCTTCGAATGTTGCTGTATCGACCTTACCCTTTAGGTCAGAGGTGAAAACCTTCATGGTTGAATATAGTTCCTAAGGAAACAACAATCCATATACAGAAACATCCCCGTACGGTGAGTGGATTAGCCAACGCACGTCCGAAAGATGAATATGTGTGGAACCAGCAATCCCTTTCGTACTCGGGATTTCTCCTCTAGGAGCTCGAGTCGATTAGAAACGGTAAATACGTTTTTCTTTCGCTTCAATAGAATATTTGTCATATCCTTTTTGTGTTTCTCCTTGATGTGGGTGCGTAATTGGAACCATTTCTTGTTGGTGCGCTCCTTTAACTCAGCTGTCTCCTCGGCCGTCAGTAAATTTTCATCTTCGAGTTTGTTTAGCGCAGTTAGCGTGCGGGACATAGCGGCAGCCATATTGGATTCGGCATAGGTGTGTTGGGCACTTGAACCGCCGGTACGACGTGATGAAGCAGTCCCAGAGCCACCGAGGTCGATCACCGATTCGTCACTACCGCTGTCGCTTTCACTTCGGCTCCTGCTCACACTTCCGCTGCCCATATCACTGTCGTTGTCGTTCTCGCTCTCGCTCTCGCTCTCACCGGCTGACCCACCATCACTCCCAACATTCGGATCTTTCAGACGAGCATCGGATCGGTTTAACCGTGGACTTGCATCTAGGACTGTTAATACTGATTCGTTAGAATCGATCTGTAAATCAGTTTGTGGTTTCACAGATTCCATTGACGAGCCAGCTGGGAGGGCTGTTTCAGCTGGCGACCCATTGATGCGCTTTTGAGACTTGTTCTTGGAACTGGGTTGCCTTTCGAGTAAGCGGCGTGTCGAGAGCTTGTGATTGCTTCGTTTGCTTGGTGATGATAAGAAAGTCGTGCCTGATTTGGTACTCTGTTCGGCTGCTTGTTTACGTTCGGCGGTACTACCTCTACGAAGTCGTTTGGTTGACAATCGCCGCAAGGCCTTCGGTGAGACAACTACGCGTATAACAGTCGGCGTTGCAGTACTTGGTACACTTAATGGTGGAAGATCCTGTCCAGTGACTACTGGTCGATCCAGATTCATGATGGCCGACTGGGCGTTTTCTGCGTGGCTCGGAACGTTAACGATAGGAGCTGGGTAAGGTTGATTTTGGTGGACCACCGTGTGGGGCTCTGTTGGTGGCAGAGGATCCAGTAGCTTTACTGGTTCTGGTTTACCCAGTGCGATTTGTGCAGCAGGGGCAGAAGCAATGTCGTCATCTTCTGCAGTTCCTTTGGCTGTCGTGGGTTGAGAGTCACCAATAGTATCCACATGCGTGTGTGGAACGACTATCGCAGTAACTTCCTCCTCACGTTCTTCGTGTTTTGGAAGTGCGCTAGATCGAGGAGAATCATTGTTTGCAGCGTGCACCTCAACCAATGTATCAGTGTCCAACTCCTCTTCGTTTCGCGAGGCAAGCACTTCCGTTGGAGTGTTGGTGATAGGCAACTCGGGCTCGGACAGAGACTGATGCTCCAATGACACCACGGTGTCATCCTTCATCTGCTCTACTACGTGTGAATAAGGACTGAGCTCGGCTGGTATATCACTACGCGCTGTGGTCGGATAAGAGCGTGAGAGTTCATCCGGGCTGTTATCCAGTTCGGTATCTGCTTTCAGCTTTGGCGTAGAGACTTCTTCATCTTGCAGATCTCCATGTGAAACGACTAGTTCCGCACTGTATTGCTGATCAGCGGCCTTCACATCCGTAGTGTCGTTCACCGGCTCATTCAAAGCTCGAGTCATGATGTCGTCAGGAGTAGAATCCACTTGTGACCTTGCGCTCTCTTGCTGTTGATCATCACGACTATCTGCTATAGAAGACGTCTGCTGTCGATCGTTTTCTGGTAGAGATGGATCGTTCTCTACTGAACTGCGTGAGTTCACAGCGGTGTCATCGACATGTTCTGGTGGGGTGCCGTCAGTATCCGATGATTGAGTGGTAGTTATGTCACTGCCCGCAATAGGGCTTGACTCCGGAGACGTAAGCTGTGGCGCTGCGGTTTCCAACACAGCCCTGTTAGCCTTTCCATCCAGCGGTCGGGCTGAAAGAGATTCCGCCACTGGCTGCGATGATACGGCATTCTGCGGTTCAGCCGGCATATCCTTATTTTCCCCTATCTCAATCGTTTCTTTCCTTGTCGTCTCTTTCTCTTGATCCTTTTCCTTACCTTTGTCCTTGTTCTTGGCTCGGTGTGGAGTCTTGACCTTCGTCTTTGCTACCGCCATGATCGAAGGCAAACTGTTGGGGATATCGGGCTCGCGGGGCGTACTGTTGGACGATGATGCACCACCACCTTCTTTCCTCGGCTTCTTATCTCGTTTATCCTTGTGCTGTGGGCTGTGGTGGTGATGATGGTGAGAAGAAGAAGAAGAAGAATTGGCCTCGGGCAGCGCGGTGAGCTCATCCAAAATACCCGCCACCATTCCAGACATGCGCATCTGCTTCTTCTTGGGGCCAACCTTGCGCACCACGGATGGCGGTATTTTGGCGGCAACATCCTGTTCATCCGGCTCAGACCAGCGTTTCTTGGCCGTGGTCTCGTCCACATTTGCCGCCGTACCTTCAATATTATGGGCAATGTTGCGAAGCTTGAGGTCCAATTCGTTCATGCCAAAGCTGATATCTGTGAGCCAGTACTCGAGCTTGTCGACCTTTCCACACACGAGCCGCATGATTGATTCCATGGCCATGGCCTGCATGCCCACGTCCTTGAAGAGCCCCTGAAACAGCTCACGCGACGAACTGCCCGCTATGGAGGAGGAGGCACCTGAGCCATTGGAGCTCATGGTATTCCGTGCATGAAGGGAGGCAGGCTCGGCTACAGCGTGGGGCGCAACCGTAGCCATATCCGTCATCAGCTCCACATTCAACGTTCATTCCCTTCCAAGGGGCGCTGAGAGGAATGCAAAGCAGAGGATCGAAGACATAAGCCAACACAAAAAAAAAATAAACAAAAAAAGAAGTCGTCCTACACAACCCAAGGGGCAGGTTGTGACTCGAGCATTCTATTCATTCTGAGCTGCTTTGCTTGCCGATGGCAGTGCTAATGGCCCATAAGCAGCACGGATGGATGCTCTGGCAGCTGCAGGCTCTGGTGGTACTCCTTCTCGTTGTATGGCCGGGCATCGAGCTCGCTTCAGCGTTGAACCCCGGTCGCGTCCAGTTTGGAAGCGCAGAATACACGACGACCGAAGAATTTGGGGTCGCACTGGTGACAGGTACAAACGTAAAATCTCTGATTGCAAGTGGGCAGCTAGCTCGTGACCATGAGGCACAGCAGAATGCGATTAACCGCTTCCCTGTATGGCACACCAGTGCAGCGCCATCTTGGTGCAGATGGACGAGCCGCGGTCTTTGTGTCGACGCGGCTTCCTGGGGTAGGAGGTGCCGTCGTTGGGCGCGACTTTGATGGAGTTTTCAATCACAGTCTTCTCTGGGAGGATGGCGATGATCTGGACCGCGAGCTATACGTCCGGGTGCGGAACGACCAGACCCCACAGGAGACCGCCAAGCGCTTTACACTCTTTCTTCACGATGCGAATGGAGCCAGCGTCAACCCGAAACGTGTGGAGACTCAGGTCGTTCTAAAGCCACCAACGAATCGTACGTCCACGACCATCCGTCTTCATTGCAGCATTATCAGTACTGTAGACCGAGCTGAGTGGTAGAATTGTCTGATCAACTGAATATCGTGTCATGAATCTGCCCTCTGCCTTCTGCTAAGTTCGCCGAGGGCAATTCCGTTTCTTGACGCCAACGCTTGTGACCTACGAGTCGGCAACCACGCTCACCGAGATCCCCGTGCTATGGGAGCTGGGCACAACCGCGACTGCGCGCGTTGCATACACCATCGAGTGCCAAACGGCATGCTCACCGACGGATTTCCAAGTAGTCAGTGGCAACACCCTGGAATGGACACGCGGTGGGCCCAGTGTGCAGCCGATTCAACTTCAAATCCTAGCCGATGGTGTGTACGAGTCCGCCGAGACATTCGTCGTCCGGCTGCAGCCCCCCAGTGAATTATCATCACCCGAAACGATAATGCCGCCAGCGTTTGTACTCCCACCGGCGACGCTGGGCAGCATTACGGAGATGCAGGTCACGATTCACGGACCGAACGATGTTCGTGCCGGTGTGTTGCAATTCGATGCCGAATGTTACCCAGCGTGCCCCAGTCAGAGGTACGAGGCCCAGGACGGTGGCGTGGTGCGTGTGATCCTGCAGCGCCGGAATGGTAGTGACGGCATTGCCTCGGTGCGAATCCGGACAGTGAATGACGATATAAGTAGCGACTCGGCTCGAGCAAGCATGGACTACGTGCCGGTGAACGAGGTGGTGCAATGGGCGAACGGAGACACGGTGGATAAACTTATTCTTGTGCACACACTCTCGGCCGTGCGCTACCGCCCGACGGTGCAGTTCCGATTGGTCTTGAGTGATTTCATGGGTGGCGATGCACCGGGCGGGCATGCCCGCGAGACGTGGGTCACGATCCGTGGGCCGAGAGGGATCACGAGCGGGGAGGTGAGTTTTGTGGCACCGAGCGTACTGGCCGACGTACTGAAAGTGCCAGATCTCTCGTTCTTATCCATGGCAACGCGGACCGAGTCGGGGCTGCGTGTTTGCCCACGGGTAGTGGCGCGGTCACCTGGACCAGTAGTAGTGCTATTGCAGCGCATGCATGGCGGACCGAGCTATGCGCTCTCTACCACCGTAACCGTCCAAACGCTGGCTGGTACTGCTGTGGATGGCGTCGATTACACAGCGCTGCCCCTCAATACGACACTGGTATGGCAGGACGGCGAGATGGAGGCAATTAAATCGGTCCAGATCGATATTCTTGAGCCCACTGCCTTTTACCCGGGCTCTCGATCGTTCTTCGTTCAGCTAGGGAGTGTGACGGGTGCCAAGTTGGGTGATTGCCATCTCGTCGAGATCGTGCTGGACGCCATGAGTCACGGTACGTGATTGCTATTTGTATAATTTCACTTTGACTGGGCTGCTTTCGAGCATCACTGACGTTGCATCATTTGTGTCCTGCCATAGCTCCACATATCAAGGCGTTTGCATTGAACATGGATGCGGGTACGCTGTTAGTAGAGACCACAGATCCTGTGGTGACATCCACGTTGGATGCCTCCAAGCTTATATTGCAAAGCTACGCCCTTCTAGCTCCCTTACTCGATGGTAGTACAGAACGGATGAGTGCGACGGATTCTATTGAAATGTATCGATTGAGCGGGGACACGACGACGAAGAGCCCAGATGGATCAACTAGCGTTGCACTTACTCTTACCACGGACGACCTAAATGCGCTCAAGCGATTCTCAAGTCTTGCCAAAAGTGCAGCAAATACCTCACTCAGCGCGGAGCCGGGGCTCTTTGCGTACGTGTACGAGAGCTGCGCATCGTTTGATAAGACTGATTGTACCCACCCATTATTCATGGGGATCTCGATTTCTCAACCATTGCGTATTTCATCGTGGGTCCCAGACACCACCTCACCAATGCTGTCTAGCTTCACCATGGACCTTGGCCAACGGCTCGTCAAGCTGAAGTTTTCTGAACCTGTGGATTTGGCTACCATACACATCAGTGATCTATCGTTTTCCACCACCGCGAACGCCATCGATCCGTATCCACTCTCAGACGCCTCCACGCAGGTATACAGACCACAGCCGAACCCACTTGCTGGCGTCATTCGATCCGATGAGAACCCACTACCTGCAGATGCCACGTACGTCACGCTCCTGCTGGGGACAAGTGATCTTGCGGCGCTCCAACAACTCGGGAATGGACAAATCGGGCTTGCGGCCGACTCGACTTTCCTAGCCGTTGCCTCGACCTTTATCTCGGATTTCGCGAGCCCACCGAATGCACTTAAAGCGATCCAAGTGACAACCCCCGGTCTTGGGCAGCTTCAGCGTGTGGCAACTTCGGACTGTTCGCCTTGCCCCTCGGGGACATTTCAAACAGCTTCCTGTTCAGATATGAAAGATCGAGTGTGTCGTGTCTGCCGTGTGTGTCCTACTAACACATATGCGTTTGCTGCCTGTACTGCCCTGGAAGACACCGCGTGCTATCGTACGTACAGCACCTGCCACATTTCGTTTTGCTAGTGTTTCCACATATTTAGTTTGACAGACGTCAGCTATTGATTTTGCTTTTGATTTTGGATGCTGTCACACTGAAATGTGGATGTTTTTGTGGTGACAAACACAGCCTGCTCGGAGTGCCACGGCGGTTTATACGTGTCCTCGGAATGTACCTCCACACAAAATCGTGTGTGTACCACGTGTACTACATGCACATCAGATGAGTACGAGGCTACACCCTGCGCTCGAGGTGCCAACCGCGTGTGTCGCACATGCGATTCATGCACACTCACATTGGAGCAAAAGCGCATCTGCCAGAGCAGCTTCAAATGGAAGCGCAAGCAGATGAAGGCGCCGTACGCATGCCCAAGGACCGACCAACGGTTCCAGACACTGGAGGCGAGGCTTCAGAGAGGCAAATCGAATCGCTGCGGCGCTGGGCGATGCTCGTGCACAGGCAAGGGCGTGGGGAACGCCAACCCGAGTGGGAACAGCTTTCCCAACGATCCTCGCTGCACTGGGCCCGACGCTTATAACATATTTCTCTAGGGTATGCGATTCGTTCAGCCTCCTCTTTTTTTTTTTAAACAACGTCTATTACAATTGCAAAATCAGGCAGTGCATTCGAACGCCTGCTCCAAGAAGGAGGACGGCACTTGTTGATCTTGGAGCCGTCAATCAAATACAAGCGTATATAGCTTCATCGTCTCTCGCTTAGGGGCTAGGAGACTGTAGATGGCAGGCGAATCTCGTAGTATTCATACTTGAGCTCCTCCACATCGGGAACGGTAGCAAGCAGGTCCTGGCCATCTGGCAGATTCTGCACTTTCGTGATGGTGTACACGAGATTGGAGGCGGCGAGTTGGGTATGCAGGTAGGACACCCCAAAACGACTGTGAGCGTCGGCGTTCATGAGGTACGCGACGCCGTGAGTGCTCAGGCGATTGCGCACGACACGCAGAAAACCATCAGCCGTGCATGGCTCGCAGATGATATCCGAGCCGATGATGACATCAACTTTGCCGAGGGGAGCGTCGCTCGGGCCATTGATACTCTCCAGATTGTCCCAGTCAAGGTGCTGCACCGCCACGTCCGGTCTGGCCGGATCAACGCCGTGGGTGAATTCACGGTTAAGCGACACGTTGTACTCCAATGCCCGGCAGGTATCATCCTGGTAGTCGGTGAGCACTGTGCACGCTGCATAACGCGCCGCCACGATGCCACCAAGGCCGAGCCCACTGCCTACTTCGAGTACGGTCTTGGCAGAAAATAAATCGCGATGCAGATGGATCCAACGCGCCATGACAATTGCCGCGCCCCATAATAGGTAACCGGTCTTGGGCTGCCCCGTCATGCGAGTAGGGACCTGGCGAATCAGTACGCTCAGTGTCGCATCGCTGTCGTTAGCATCGCGAGCATCTGTGGGTAGCGAAATGGCAAATGGTTTAACGCGCTCTGCCTTATCCAGGGGCAATGAGCTGAACAATAATAAACAAACAATTTCTCCATCAGGTCGCGATATAGAATGGAAATACCGCAAGCGTGCTCATTCATTGGCTCAGCAACTCACCGGAATGGAAACGAGATCCCGGACCTTGTTAGCTGATTTGTTGTGCAACTGGCGATGACCTGGGCTGCAGCCTAGTTATCAAGTGTGGCCAGTAAGACGAGTGAGTGTCCTGTTCCTTCTAACTGCGGAAATTCGCTGGCTTTTGACTTACATCCTGAATGAGGTCATCATCGTGCTCCATAAGGCGCAGAAGATAGGGGTGTGTCCCGATGTGGGCTTTCATTTTGTCACACAAAATCATATCCAGCGTGAGTATGTGTATTGCACACTGCCATTAAGAATCCGCCAAATAAAAGACGCACCAGCGAAGATGGCGTTGTCTTCATCGCTCACTACTAGCGCGAATAGCAAAAGACACTGGAACGACGGACGATCGACAGGATTTATCAGTCGGCCGATCCACAGATATCACCAATCGACAGTACGCAAGTTTAAACTTGTTCTTGGGGCTAACGCACCTCATACATATCCTCGACCTGCGTCTCCGTCGGGTTGATCGTACAGACAAACTGCTTCATCTGCGCCAATCCATATTCAACGAACCCCGCTATTCGTCGTTGGGTACAGTACAAGGCACATAGAGAAAGAGTGTTAGTTCACCATTCTGACAAGTATATACATGTGGGTGATTCCTGAGAGTAGCAAGATCATCACAACACGTAGCAAGCAGCAAGTGAAACAGCTTGAGACGCACCGAGGCCAAGCAAGCATCGTCCGACTGTGGACGTAGCGAGCGCCTGCAGGTGCTTTGGTGGTTGTCCGTTCTTGCCCAGCGCGTTAACTTGCTCCGCTGTTCGCTCGATCGCGCGTTCAAACGCAGCCGACGTAGTCGTGGGCAGGGACGGCGACATGGTGCGCGTGCTGGACTGTTCGCAGTGGTTCCTTTTCGTGTTTGGGGGTGAAATCGTGCGCTGCTGCAGAGCGGCGAGCAGAGCGCGCACAATCTGACTCACAGATTATACTTCTAAAGTGGGTCAGAATCAGCGTACAGTGGAGCACCGCAGTAATGGCTCCTGACGCACTTGACTGGACAGACGCACCCCTTCACTGGCGGTTGAAACGCGCTGACGCACGTCCTGTGAGGCTCACTTACATATTTTAGCCAATCAACATGCTCAGCGGGATGTACTGTATCAACATATCAGATCTGTTTGACAAGCATGGCACAAAAACACACATCAGAAATCACACTGTTGCAACCGTTCGATCGTGTTGTTTACAGTACGTTAGACTATCAGTAGAGGATGGTGGCACCAATTTGCTCGGCATGCAATGGGACGCCCTCACGTACGGCGCTGTTTCTTCGATGGCCGACGACGACTCTTGTTGACGTAGATAGGTAGACCGTAACACACAGGAGCGAGACCATTCAGGAACCGCAGTTTGCAGTGGCGTCGAGAAAATTGAAGCGCAACAGCGAGTGACAGCTCTCGTGATGCCGTACTCGATCCAGGGGATACATTGCAGAGCAGCCAGTTTTCGAGAAGGTCCATGCTTAGGCGATCGATGTCTCGGTCGGTCACATCCCAAAGCATTGCCAAAACAGCTGGGCTGCCTGCCCTCAGATACGATAGCACGGCACCATGCGGTCCGAAAATTCCTTCACGTTCAAGTCGTCCACTGCTGCAACCGAACAGCAACGCTGAACTACAGCGACCTGGTAAATTCAGGATCTTGTCCCGATGAAAATACCTTTCGCCTGATCCGTGACCACAGTAGACAAATAAATCCGACTCCAAAAGGAAATTACTGCCCACCCACATCACAAAAATGCAATCGTAGACGTTAGGTCAACACGTAGTACAAGTTAAGGCGATGAATACGATAGATACCAACCTCATCGTGCTTTCATCAGGTATCTGGCCGACAACTCCCTTCCATTCACAATCCCGAATTCCTTGCTGAAACACTGGTTGCAGGTGCTGCTGGGTTGAAGGAAGGTCATTTGCTGGGTTGAGCACATAGGTCACACGCGTCGGGTCGACACAAATTTGCCCAGAATGACTGGCGTTCTTGTCGCCAACCCCCAAATGACGCTCCGCATTCGTGAGCAACAACTCAATGGAGGGCATGCGTGAAACTGCCCGCATCTTGAAAACATCCATTCCCTCCCACGGGAATAGCTCCAAACGGTCATCGAGCACCAATATTATTGATACTTCCTCACCACTTGCTTTGTAGCCATAATCACCACTGCTCATTCCTTTTTGCTGTTTATCAAAAATTCGCTGAACAAGATCCGCTTTAGATCCGCCCGTATCCATTCCGAGACGGAGAAGTCGTTCTCGTAAGTCCACCACCTTGTGCTTCATGAGCTGCTCTATTGATAGTATATCGACACCGCCACCACTTCCCACTGCTGGGGTGATCGTGCTTGTCGACGAGATGTCGCGGTTTGCAATGCCACGAATGATCTGAACAAGCTGCATTGTGCGCTCAGTAGACATCGAAAAGTTGTCTTCGGTCGCAACCTGATCCAGAGCATGTTGAATTTCTTCATCTGAAAGAATCACTTGTGATTGGATCACAGCGGCGAGTAGACAGCTGCTTTTTCTTGATAGATTCGGTAGAGATAGGTCATCCGCAATGATCGCGCTGATGTCCATTGTTTTATGTTCATACTTTGCTTGAGGTGTAAACAGCAGCAGCGCCCTCCAAAACCCCAAACAAGCCTAAAAGATTGATTACGTCAGTAAAACGCTCATTAAACAATACATGAATACAGAAATACGTAGTCACAAACCTGCATCTGGAGCAGAACAGTTTCAATTTGATCGTCCAGCGAATTTCGAATGTTCCACCATTCTTTCTTACGGGTTGAATCCCAGGTGTCGGTGTCCTCGCCGGATTGGTCGGTGAGCGTTTGCCTATTCAAAATAAGTGTGAGCATGCTAGTAATCCCCATCCAGTATTCGGGAGTACTCGGCTACACTTTAAATTACGACTTTCGGAACCAAAGGGTTAACGAACCTGGATGCGTCGATTATCTTATGAAACTCGCGGATGCATTCCTCCCACTTCAAATTGCCGAGGTAGAAAGAAATAGGATCGCTTCCAGAAACCTATGCCAATTAGAAATTAGTCCCTAGATCCATATGAGAACGTTCGAATTGCATTCCAAGACATACCGATATCAAAGTCAACGCGAGCTCTGAGCACGGGCCGATAGAGATAGATACCATTTGCCATGATACCGGGAGACACTGTATCTTATCAATCGTAGCTCTGGTATACGATTGGATATTTAAAGAATCTCTCTCAGCATCCTCCTTGGTTTCGCTTCGTACGTCGCACAGTTGTCGTGAAGGCACGTCGCTAATATCCTCAATGGTGCTATAGTTTCCCAGCATTATAGCTGTAGCCCATGACATGTAACCATCTTTTTCCCGTCTTTCCGTATCTGTTCCGTCATATTCGGCAATTGAATCGTGCGATGCTAGGTAGGATAAACCTAGGGTCACTCTAATTTCACGACTCAAATGTGCGATACCCAAGTGATCACCTCGAAGGTAGGCATCCTCCATAAGTTTGACCAGCTTCACCGCTGGTAAGAACCCTTGGGTTGATGCAGAGCGAATGAGAACCAAACTTGTTTTAACAAGTGTGCACACACACCAGAGTTGCTCAACGAGATCAGTACATCGCTTGGTTGCGCGTTTAAGATCCTTCAGGCATACCAACAGATCGTTCACAGATTCTATCGATTTTGGACGCAAATCAGCCAGCTTCGCTTTTGTACGTCGGCGACAGCAACGAGCGTACGTCATGGCAAGTCCACGTGTTGTGATCTGGTGCCGTTGAAGCAATTGAAGCGCTTCATCGTAACATTTGATACCATCCACCGATCTTGATTCTAGGATGTGCAAATCGCCACGCTGAATGATTTCGTCGCAGTGTTGCATGAGATACCCTGGGTCGTTCGGGATAAGGTCAGAAGAATCCGATGTCATAATCTTTCCTATGTTCATTGGATTGACAGAATCAGACGATACTAGCTGGTGCACAGCAGCAGCGTGGCTCGTACGTTCAGCAAGAATTTGAAGCTCTGCAAACTCATAGAACGGACGCTTACGAAATCCAACAATGTTCAAGCCCCCGACGAGTTCCATGGCTTCAGAATAATAGACGGACGACCGATGGGGTTGATTTACGCGCATGTACATTGCTGCAATTCGACAAAGAATTAACTTTGTGACTAGCAACACGTCCCATGACGAAAATTCCAGTGCCTTGAAGTAAACCAGCTGGGACTTAGTGTCCGCCCGCTGGTACATCGCTTCCCTGATTTCTGACGGGAGTTCGTAGCGATAATCATCATTGTTTGCTCCACAAGTCACACCGACCTTCTTTGACAATCGCCAACAAAGTGATAGCGCAGTTTTCGCTTCTGCTATCGCTGACTTCACCAGCCCGCTACTGCAAAGGAGATCGCAACGAACCATCAAAATGACAATTTCCCGCATCACAATCGCTTTATATACCGCTAGATCTTGTACAAGTTTAGCAGAATCTTGATTCCGAACCAACATGTCTTTAGCATTCATCAAGTGAGCACGTGCCAAGGCTAACTCCCCACTGTGAACAAACGATAGGCTTAAACCAGCCTCAGCGTCGATTAGACTAAGATCGAGTCGTACACCCTCCGAATACGCATCTTCCTTGGAGGCACCCTCCGCCATTACTGGTTTTTTAAGCTCCTTGTCTAAGATCGGAGTAAGTTCTTGTTGTAGCAATGGCACCGGTGTTGGGGACGGGAAAACCTCAGAACGATTGGCCGAAGTTGACTTCATCAAAGCTAGTAATGATCTTACTTGCACCTCTAAACTCGCACACGATACCAGTGAAAGAGCGCTAGAAACAGCTTCCAAACACTCTTCAGCCCAACGATTGTCAAATACACCGTGGGGTTGATTATCAAAATCGACAACACCTCCATTCCAAAGAGTGATGCATTGACGAACATCAAGAATGGGATCTCTGGCAACTATCAATGGTCGATCCACTGTATGTTTCGCACGATTATGCGGATTAGCACCCTCGTACCCTTCAATTTGTTTGATCTCGAGGAGAAATACCCCTCGCCATCCGTAAGCACCACCAACATCAATCCTTGCGTTTGGTAGACTTCCCGCAGAATTTAATTCGTCAATCGCCCGCGTCAAAGCATCAATCGCACTGTGCATTCCGTTCAGTGTTTTTGTGACACATCCTGTGCAATAATACGTCGCAAAAGAAAGCTTTCGCAAGATTAATGCGTTGCAGATAGACCCAATTGCAGTCTTGGCCAAAGAATCGCATCCACACTTTTCCACTATGGCACTGTACAAGATTTTCTCAACCGATGTGCACATCTTAATTACATCCAATGTCGGGGCATCTTCTGCCCCAGATGTTCCAGCAGACGGTCGCATCTTCGACAATAATTGTGCTGATGCGCGATTGAAGCTCTGATATAACTCGCGCCGGAACATTGCAATGATTGATTCAGGTACATTCCGGATCCCCCACGCGACAGAGACATTCCGTACGAAAGTGCTCACAATACTGTCGAATGAGTCTTCGCTGCTCGCACATATCAGTCGAAATTCATCGGCAACCGCAGTTGCATATTTGTCGGTGTAGCCCAACGAAATTGCAGACTGTGGATTGCTCGAATACAAGATCGCATGCCCATAGTATTTTCTCGATGCTGTTGGCTCCGATTCTTCCCGCAAACTGAACGCAAGAAGAGATGCTATCGATTCCATCTTCAAATGGGTATGAGCGATATCAACATTGTCTGAGCTTGTCGACGCATCTGTGCACATCACGTATTCCAGATAATTCTCTGCTAAGGCGAATACGGACCGAAGTGTTCGAACAACATTTCCGTACTCCCTTTTCTTGTAGTAATGAGACGCACAGGAATAACAATCTCGTGCGATGGCTTGTATATCTGTTACTAGGGTCTTCATCATCATTGACATCGAGTCATGTTGCTGAGCGATAGCTTCGTCGAGGAGCAACTGGAATTGAGTGATGTGTTGGTCCATTATCGATATCCAGTCGTCGCATATTAAATCAATGGCACCCGAAGTGCACGCTTGGCTTGCAATTGAAACGGTAAGCCTAAAACACCTCGTGGCGCAAGAAATTACCGACTCCGAATGCGGTTCCACATTTATACACTTGGAACTGACGATCGAATGCATAAAAGTACTTATAATCGCTATGCTACAGGAACAATACCGGAAAAGGCCGTGAGAAATTATAATTTTTCAACAACAGCACCTCTTATCAATCACGTACCTGGCAGCTATGTCTTTGGCGAATGAAGACCTTGATTCGATGTCTTCCAAACCGAGAAAATAAAGCCGAGTCATCTCACGTCGATTTGTTCGGATAAACATGGACACTAACTCATCTGGCCACGCCTTTTCGACTGAAAACTCCCTGGTAGTTATGCCCAGCTCCTTTAAACACCGCTGGAAAATCCGCTCGCACATTTGCTTGCATCGTGGTGACCTTAAACTTTGAAGGATAGATTTGACACGATTGGTGTACATCCGATTAAAAAACCGACTCTTCTTGATCTGTCCTTCGATCCCGTTCCCGTTGTTGCAATCTTGGATTTTGGCCGCTCGCAATTCGAGAACCAGTCGAGCAAATGATATCTGGAAACTTGAGCCGATAATTTTACCTGTAGACGTTGCGATGTCATAAGCATACGCGATCCCATATTCAAGAACCACTAAAGCTTGTAAATGATGTTTCGATGATTCACATATGGAAGCAAAATGTTCTAGCCAATTGATGTACTCCCAATCGAATGACCGGGACTTGAGCATGGATACCACGAACAGCGTGTCAGAAGAACTGTTGCACTGTAAGCCTGATAAAGAAATCAAATAGTCCTACCGTGGACGATGCAGGAAGCGGGATTTTATGAGCCAGTATGTCAGCGACATCCCGATAGAATACATATAAAGAAGCTGGTACGGGTTGTCGCAACTGTGTTGCACGCCTTTCTTTTTGGACACCGACACGATGCACCTATGAAATAAAAACTGATGTCAGCTGTGCATAATGGTCTGGACTCACACATTGCTAGGAAAATCGAAATAACGTACCTGCTGTATACAATATGCGGTGGTGTAGTTTGGGCATTTAAGCATGAACGCCAAAGCCACTGATCGAAATGCGAGTGACTGATCGCACGTTAGTGCCTTAGCGTGTTTAGTTTCCTCCGCCGCAGCACATTTCCACAACACACGGAAAACTCGGTCGTTATAGGAACCTGCCAATTTTGGGTCGGCCCCAGGCATTCGGCAGAAGTGAGTTATCCACGGTCCTAGTGTCAGCCTTGAAACTTCAAGTATTTCCTTCTCAAAACAAATGGCAAGAGAATAGTAATCACGTCATAGTATCAGCACGCTGTTGCATCAGTCTAATCACCCGATAGGGACGCCGGCAAATACCTCATATCCCGCCGCGGTAAGCAGTGCGTTGAGAGCGATATTAGCCACACTGATGATAACCCGGGTGTACTGTACGTTGTGACAGCTCTGAGGACTAGGAAATGAGCAGCAGGCAACCACATCTTGAAGTTGTGGCTGTTCGTCGATGTCTTTCTGAAGCATAGCTGACAGTGATGTCGATGAGAGCTCATCGTGTGGTGTACCGTTCAGTATGTGATGCATACGCCACAAGCGAGTGTGAAGCACTGCAAACAACCGTAGACCAGGCTTGACGCACTAATAACATTATTGACACGCGCACACACGTATTATAATCGTGCTCGGGTCAGTCTTCACTTTGCCATGTTGCCGCTTCGCGCATTCCCTCGCCACAGTGTACTCATCAATCGTAGATGCCTCTTTAACGCACATTTCGAGTCTCCATGCACTTTTTCGTGAGCTGATAGAGGATGTTTTCCACCACAAGATCCCCCAATCGCAGCAGATGCTCATATCGACACACTGTACTTAGTGCTGCCGTCGCAAGCGCAAGCGCTGCCTTCGTATCTGAACAATAATGCAATCGTACAAACGCAAAACATGGAACATTAGAACCAAGTCGATTTATCACGCCTGATTCCGCGCGATGCACAAGAAGGAATCCTACCTGCAGCATTGTCTTCTTCACTGCCACTGCTGGAGTCTGGCGCGGCTCCAGCATAACATTTGAGCACACCCTGCGCAGTTTTCGCAGCAACCAATGCCCATTGCTTGGCAGATTCGTTTGACATCGCCGCCGGCACGTTTCGCCGTTCACTTGCCGTACACACTCCATACCGAGATATTGCTGCCTCCAGTTGTTCGGTAGCCACCTCGAGCTTGTAATCGCGAACAGCACACAGCAGCAGCGTGACCACCGCGTCACCTATCGCCTCGGGCTCTGCAGCGCTGGTATCGGGCCGAGCTCGCTCGCGATTGGCGGCGATGGAAGCGCACAGCGGCAAGAACATCTGCAACGCATGCGCCGCATGACCCCTGCTTTGCACCATCTCCAGAAGCCTTCTCTGTGTGCTAGCGTCGCGTTCTGCCGTCGCCACTGGCTTGGCGCGCGCGCGTGCCGCAGCCATATCTCGTGGCGCTTTGCCTGTCTTTCGTTGCTGTTGCTGTGTGTGTGTGCGCGCGTTTGCCAAGTCAAGCAAGGTTCAAACCTCGCTAAGTGCGCATGCACGCACTCTTGGAAAGCGCAGCCGTTGCGTGTAAAGTACGCATCAAAACGTGTTGATTGGTAGAAATTCTTGGTGCTTTTGACGTGCAAAACCACCATGGCGCGTGGTGACGTTTGAAGAAAAATGGAGCGACGGAAGCCAAGGATCTTGCTGGGCGTGAGCGGCAGTGTGGCGGCAGTGAAGGTGCCAGAGCTAGCGGTCCGTCTGGCAGCGTTTGCAGAGGTAGGCAGAGGGGTGGGCAGATGCGCCTGTGCTTGGTGGGCTTCGTAGCTGTCGCCCGCACCGGTAAATGATATCCATTTGTACGATTGGCTTCGCCTTGATCTTAAATGGCGCAGGTGCGGGTCATCGTGACAAAAGCAGCGGGGTTCTTTCTGCAGCGAGCTCAAGCGTATGACTCTTCCAACTGGGAAAAATTCTTTGCGATGAAGGACAGTATACCTGTGCTGCGAGACGAGGACGAATGGGAAGCATGGAATGCCGTCGGTGATCCCGTGCGCCACATTGAGGTCAGTTGCATAATGTGTGTGCATACGGTAGCTGTTTTGTTCTGGCAATCTGCTCGAGTTTCGATCGCTAATCGGTGGTGTGTTTAGCTAAAAGACTGGGCGGATGTCATGCTTCTCGCTCCGCTGTCCGCCAACACACTAGCAAAGCTAGCTAATGGTTTGTCCGACAATTTACTGGTGAGCAGCATGGGGCATACAATGCAATCAGCGGGTTTTGTTTTTGAGAGTGCTCAGCAAGCCCTTACAAACCAACGGACACTCTATGATATTGTATTGGTGTCTGTGAGTCGTAGACGTGCGTCGCAAGGGCGTGGGCTATGTCTAAACCATTTGTCTTTGCTCCGGCAATGAACACGGACATGTGGGACCATCCCATGACAGCGAAACATTTGCATGTTCTAGAAGAAGAACTTGGGTACCAAATGATTCCACCAGTGGAAAAAATGTTGGCCTGCGGTGTAGTGGGTACGTGCATGCGCTGTTCCAAATCATTGTTAATGGTGTGGGGGAGCGAAGATAGTACTCATCAACTCACACAAGATGAAATGCCGTCCTTCCATTCCGTCAGGAACGGGTGGACTAGCATCCGTTGATTCCATTGTGGAGTTTATCCAGGCCCATGGTTCTCTACGCGCGCTACTCGCGCAACAAGATGCTAGCTAGCACTGAGGAGTCCTCCCAGTCGCCTCATGATGGGAACGGCGTGGTGCTATGCTTTGTGCGCATATCTAGTTTAAACACGTCGGTAAGCGCGTCGATGGCTGCATCTTCAACGTGAGCCAGGGTCACACCAGGTCGTAGCCGCTCAATGCTAGTCACCGCACGGTCATCAATCCCGCATGGAATAATACGATCGAATGCGCTCAAATCCGTCGTCGTGTTAATTGCAAACCCGTGCATGGTGATCCACCGTGTGGCATGCGTGCCAACGGCGGCGATTTTCTTGAGCTCGCCGCCCTCCTCCACCCAGACGCCCGTGAGTCCATCCACACGAGAGCCTTTGATATCAAACCGTGCTAAAGTCTGGATCACCACTTCTTCCACCTGCCGTAGGTACCAGTGCAAGTCCTTCTTGTGCTCGTTCAGGTCCAGGATGGGGTACACCACGAGTTGCCCCGGACCGTGGTAGGTCACTTCACCCCCGCGGTCCACGCGAATGAGCTTGAGCGCGTCCACCTCCGGGTCAAACTTGACGTTTTCCATGGTGGAGCCGCGCCCCAGCGTGTACACGCTCGGGTGCTCAAGCAGGAGGACGACGTCGTGGTCCACCGTGCGTGCCTCCCGCGCTGCCGTGATGCGCTCCTGGATGAGCTCCTTCTGCCACGCCCATGCGGTTTCGTATTCCACCACTCCCAGACGATGCGCCACGCACTGGCGCGCCGGCACCGCAGCCGTAGGAGTAGCAGTGGCGGTGGTGCCCGCCGGTTGTGTGGCAAAGCAGCGTTGCAATGCGCGCTGCACGCATGGCCGCGTCATCACCCGTGGCAGTAGCATCGTTCGTTGGCGATCGAGTGGATTGATCACCACGGAGCCTTTTGAGCGGTTACGGTACCGGTGAAATGTGACTGTAGTGACTCATGATGAGTCACTCAACCAAGGGACGAATGGTGCAAACGCATCGATTGATGACCCTGACGCGATGAACCCACTCATTTACTCATTCACTCATTCACTCATTCAAGGCAGCAATGGAGGCGGTACTGCGCCGGCTCGGCGACCATGAGCGCAAGAATGAAGCGCGGGTGGCACAGTGCCTAGAAGCACCCGCGCCCTCGCTACTGGAGGATGTCCAACTGCACGACTACCAACTGGAAGGGATGCGGTGGCTGCTATGCAAGCACGCGCAGGGCCTGAACCCGATCCTGGGCGATGAGATGGGCCTCGGCAAAACGCTGCAAGTGATCGCGTTCATTGCATCACTCATGGAAGCCACAGGCGTCCCCGTAGGGAATCCATCACGATCGCGAGCAGATAATTCGTACTACCTCGTTGTGGCACCTCTGAGTGTTGTACCCAATTGGGTGGAACAATTCAATTCGTTTGCACCGCGGATTAAAGTGCACATGTACGCGGGCCAAAAAGAAGAGCGGAGGCTCACACAAGCTGCCATCAGGAGTGGCTCGGAGAAGGTAAGGACACAAGGAAGGGTGATATCGATCGCGTGATGACTGTGGGAGCTAATGCGAACGTAGTAACTAATTGACAACAACCCATGGTGCGGGCTTTTGCTGGTGGCAGGCACGCGTGGTGGTGACATCGTACGAGATGCTTATCGCTGATACGGCCTTCTTCAATACCTTGTCGTGGGAGCTGATGGTACTGGATGAGGGACATCGTCTCAAGAACCCGGCGGGTAAGCTGTATGGGCTGCTGCAGACAAGCTTCATTGTTGAGCGAAAGGTGCTTCTGTCGGGAACCCCCGTGCAAAACGAGCTGCGAGAGCTGTACGCGCTACTCGCGCTACTAAACCCGTCCATATTCAATGATGACCGCGCATTCGAGACCACATTCAAGGACTATTTTTCAGCTAAGGCACAAGAGTTGTTGGCAGTACGACACGGTCCAACAACGAAGTCGCCGGCTAACCAGAAGCGTGAAGCAGCCGAAGCACTGATGCGACAACTTTTATCTCCGCTTCTTCTACTTCGAACGATCCAGGATGTCAACAGCTCGTTCACGTTGCCTCCTATTTCGGAAATTGTCGTGCATTCGCCCATGTCCCCAATGCAGCGCGAGTACTACAAAGAAGTGGTCGCCAAGAATAGCGACGTGATCAACAGTATTGCGACCAATGGCTCTCGGTACGCCACCATGCTCTATGAAGGCTGTGTATTTTGCACCGTGCAGATTGTCTTTCTAACGAATCCTCTGTATCTATGTCCTTTGATTTGAGTGATTAGGATTTCCTTGATGAACATTCTACCTCATCTCCGGAAGGCGTGCAATCATCCGTATTTGTTCCCCGGGGCAGAACCAGAGCCGTTCTGCGAAGGAAGCCATTTGTACGAGAATAGCGGGAAACTTTTCGTCTTGCATCAACTGCTTCCTCGTCTTCGCGCTGACGGCCATAGCGTACTGCTGTTCAGTCAATTTACTAGTTTCCTGGATATCATTCAG
This sequence comes from Pythium grandisporangium, assembly GCA_023336285.1. NCBI lineage: Eukaryota > Oomycota > Peronosporomycetes > Pythiales > Pythiaceae > Pythium > Pythium grandisporangium. The sequence goes on from JAADWT010000001.1 coordinate 78,639, forward strand.
GATTACCTCACGCTGGAAGGCTTCTCGTACGAACGCATTGACGGGTCGATTCGTGGGAAGGAAAGGTGGCAAGCGATCGAGCGATTTCGAAGCAGTCCCGACACCTTTGTGTTCTTGCTCAGCACGCGCTCAGGCGGGGTCGGGCTGAATCTGCAACGCGCCGACACGGTGGTTTTTGTGGATTCGGATTACAACCCGCAGATGGATCTTCAGGCGGTAGCACGTGCGTATCGATTGGGGCAGACCAGGCCCATTCGAGTGATCAAGTTTGTCACAGCACACACGGTGGAGGAAATCATCTATCGCCGTGCGCTCAAGAAGATGCGCATGGCCGACAAGATTCGCAATTGTGCTCGTGAGCCCTTTCCTGCCGGCGATGACGATGAGGCAAGCAGCAAGGAGAGTTTGGTGGAGCTGGTTCAGTTTGGATTACACAAATTGCTAGCTGAAGAAGATGGGGATTCAAATGCCGGTATGAAACCTCTACAAACGGAGTACATTGATCAGATACTTGCGAGAACAACAGCACCAGAGCCAACAGAGATTGCTGCTCATACTAGTATAGCTGGAGATGCGCTGGAGGATGCAGCTGGGGATGTGAAGGACGAGAATATGCACTATTTTGAAGGCGAAGATTACTCCAAGTCCGATGCAAAGACTCGCGACATGGCGTCCCTACGGAAGCTGTGTTTGCAAGGCTCGACGCACCACCGCAAGCGCGGGCCAGCTACACGTCGCAGTCAGTACGCAGCAGATGGGGACGACGAGGATGAGGAATCCCAAGAGGAAATAGTTGATCCCGAGCTTGATGCGCTTGCTGTCGCGGAACAGCAGCGCAAGCAGGAAGACCGACGTCAGCGTATGATGGAAAAGAAGCTTGCCAAGTGGCACGCCAACCGTTACTCGTCCATGGCAATCAACAGGACCGATGGCGACACGCAGACCGCCAATGATGACGCTCGAGGATCATTCGCGATGATGGAACGCGCGGTTCGGCTTCGATTCACTGCGGGGGATGCGAGTCATCCGTCTCGATCACTGGGTGATGCATCACCGGCCATCATTGTGCATTGCGTTGACACTAGTGGGGTGTGGTCTGACCGCGGCTTCTTCCGCAGACTGTCGGCGCTATCCCCTCTGATTCAAGAGCAATACGAGGCAGCCAAGCGCAATGAGGACCTCAAACTTGGACAGGCCCACCTCATCCGGATTGCACCGGAAGAGAGCACTGCTCATCAACAGACTGGCGGCTTGGCAATGCCGCGTCCGGACCTATACGTGTGTCTCCTGGTCGTGCAGGGGTTTGTGAGTTCCTCTAAGAAGAAGCAGCGGGTCACGCGCAACGCGGCCACTGCCGCGCTCGTTCGACGCGGCAAATCCACTACCTTCCGTCTGCATGCGCTGGATCACGCGCTCGAATGCCTAGCGGCGCGCGCGTGGCAGCTGCAGGCTAGTATCCACATGCCGCGCATCGGGTACGGCACGCCGCATTTCAATTGGTACGCTGTGGAGCGGCTCATCCATCGCCGATTGAGCGACGAAGGGATCCCAACCAGCGTGTACTATTTTTCTCCGAATAGAAGAGCGTAACCACGTACTATTAACTGCAAGACAGTGCATTTGTGTGGGTCAGCCAGGTTCCAGTTATAATCCCGTTCGTGCCATTCCCACCGGGTTAGTCCTGTTTCCACCACGTTTGTACAAAGTTAACTCTCTTCTTTGACTTTTCCCACGTTCCGTTTACGTTACCGTCCCAATCTCGACACACCCAAGCAAGAGAGCAGCAAAGCAGTCGGCTTGTTTGTCCGACTGAATCAGTGTGACCGAAAGGAACAAACGGCATCGCAACCGTCCGAAGGAGGAAGAAGAAGAAGGAGGAGAAGGAGAAGAGCAAGCGAAGACCGGCGGCGACATCCAGGGGCGGCTACGAGCGGGGTGGCTGGTTGTCTGCAGAGTTGATGGCGTCGTCTTCGACCGATGCGGCCTCCATGCGCCATTCCTTCATTACGCCATCGACGACTGGTGCGTGGTCCCTCCTCACTGAATCCTCACTCGTTCTCCCCCCCCCCTCCCCCTGGAGCTCGACATAGGTCGCGCTGACCGCTTGTGCTGGTATATGTTGCCCTATTGGTGGCGATGGGTGGGATGACTGGTGTGGCGCAGACCGAGAACCGGCGAGGCTCAAGTTGGCGCGCAACGCCAGTCTGCCGTCAAGCGCTAACCCCGGAAAAGATGTACGGAAGAATGGCTCACGACCCGAGACGCGGGGCAAGCGACCAAGTGGGCTCTTTGAGTCGTCAGAGTCGAGCTCTGCCTCAGATTCTGGGTCCGATGGGGAGCCTACGCGTGCTCGCGCGCGTAAATCCTCTCGTGAGCACGACAATGGCGAACGAGTGAAGGCGATGCGGAGCGCTCGTGGAGCTGCGGCCACGATGGATGGCACGACGGGGGCACGCATGGGTCAAATGCCTCGTCATGGATCGGCTGTTAGCGTTGAACGTGCGGGGAATGGCTCGGAGACGAGGAAGGGTCTGTTTGAGATGGAAGATGATGCGGATTCCGTCGAGACTCTCCGTGAACGCGTCAAGCTGCGGCAAAAGAAGAAGGAGAGTGAAGTGCTGCGGTTGCGACAGGATGTCGAGCAGGCACAAGCTCGCGTAGTGGAGTTGCAGACTGCGCTAACTGCGGAGCAACACGAGAAGGATGAGTTTGCAATCCGAATGCGGGAATGCCAACGCATTATCGAGAAGCGGAACAAACAACTGATCAAGGCGAGTGAGAAGATGGCAAGACTCACGGAACATAGTGAGCGTCAAGTAGCCGAGTTGGAGGGAAAGGTAAACGACCTGACAAATGAACTGTCGGCGACGCGAGAAGAAGCCCGGCTTTCGTTGGAGCAACTTCGTGCAAAGCACGATACAAAGCTAGAGAACCAACGGACACAATTTGAAGCACAAGTCGAACGCATGACTGAAGTTTCCAGCGAGACACGTCGTCAGATGACTGCTAACGAAGTGGCATTAAAGAAGCAAATCCGACAACTCGAAGACAATCTTAATGATGTTAAAGCTCGTGTTGCTGAGACAGATGAGTATAAGGATTTGCTCAAGAGGTGGGAAGATGCCGAAGCTATATCCCGCGGACTGCGATTTCAACTTGAGAAAGAACAGAACGAGAAAAAATATCTCAAAAAGCAAGTGTCAGAGCAGGCGGTTCGCCGGGCGAGCGCGCAATCCGTTTTCACCCCAGCATCAAGTGACTCGCTATTCGAAACCGGGAATCGCTCACGCGTAGCTGCTGCCCAGCCTAGCCCGGCCAGTAGTGTGACAAGCATTGATCTGTCCAATTTCGACTTCTTTCCGTCGGTCACATCTCCCCCGTTGAGCCCTTCACAAGCCACCTCTGCTGAACCATTCCAACCAGTTGATCATTCTACGACCGATGCGAATGTTACCCCTGATATCTCTCAAAAGAGAGATGATGAAGCGAAAGAAGATCTCGACCATGATGTGGACATGAAGACGGAAGAGAGGGATAGGGACTCTTTGGCGAAGGACAGCTCAAAGGGTGAGGAGGACGAAGATGCTCCGCCAGCTCCATCCAACGACGGGAAAACTCGCACCACGTCCACAGGGTCGATCAACTTTTTCGAAAAGCTGTCGATTAAATTCAAGAGATCGACGTCACCGAGAACCTCTCTCTATGTGAAGACCCCTGAAGCCGAGAAGCAACCGGATACACCAGTGTTCCAACAGCCTACCACTTCGCAGCCTACTTCACCAACTGCAGCGACTACACCGCAAGGATTTTCTGCGGGGCGAACACATGTGTTAAAAGAACGACCAAAAATGTATGTTGCCAAACCTCCTTCAGATAACGAGGAGTCGAGTGACAGCATCTTTGGTAGTGACAGTGATTCCGATGAGTCATCATCGGATGACGATAGTCAACCTCCTCCACCGCCGCCACCACCAGCACATCAACCTCAGGTACAACTTCCAACTGTCGACCTTCCGTCTGTCTCTCCTCCGGGCCCCTCGATACCCCTTCCGACATACCCGCTGTTTGACGACGCGAGTGACGATGCAGATTCTAGTAGCGTTGGTGATGGTTCCGAGTCTGATGTGGAAGATAAGACGGTTGTGGACGGTGAAGTACCAAACTTGTCGTTTTCATCCGGTGTACGGAGACAAGCGCCTCCACCGACGAGATCTACTACAGGTCACGATGTACGAGAATCCGTGTCATCAGATTCCGACTTCAGCGATCAGGATGACGATAAAACAAGTGTTCCAGCAGAAGCACCTATCCGCCAGTGCCGTGACCGCCATTCCTATGGTGGGGCTTCGGTGTCGGAGGCATCTGATTTTGATAATTCCGATAAATCGGGTGATGTATCAAGGTCAATGATGGATAAAGATGACCGTACTCGAGACGCACGTCGTTCACGACATGGCTCAACGGAGAAACCAAAACGCGAACACCGCAGTCGGAGACACAAGGATGAGGAGACCGCGGCATCAGCCAAGATTAGTCGAATGAACGAGTACATGGAGGCACGAGCGCAGAAGCGACAAGCTAAACTGAAGAAACGAACTGAACGCGAAGATGCGGAGCACAAACAACGCGAAGAGTACGAAAAGGAATGGGAGAAAATGGCTGAAGAAGAGCGCGAGCGACGCCGGAAGCAGCAAAAACAGAGGCGTACTGGACGACGTCGTCCTTCAAGTATGAAAACTATGCGTGTTTCGCAGATGCGGCAGCAAAAAAGTAAACACTCTCACCAAAAAGAGCAGCAAGCTGGAGTCCCTGATACGCAGCCTGATGACATGGAAACTGAGATCCATAGGCGTCGAAGCCGTCGCAAAAGCGATATTCAGTCGTCTGATAGCGATAGTAGCGATGAAGAAGCTATCCCAGTACCGGATTCGCAGTGGAATGCAGCTGAATCACCGCCGCTTCCACCGGAGCCAACGGCTGCAAACAATGAACTGTACATGAGGCAACAAGCACGGTTGCGGGAGCGCCACGAGATGGAAATGAAGAAAAAATCAGAAGCGGATGAGGCAGACCAGGTTCGGGGCGAGATTCATCGAAAAGTGGAGATGTGGGCGTATGGAAAAGAGTTTTTGCACATGGTGCTAACCCTCGACGAAATTACATCGAACGAAGCGCTCAAGAAATCTCAGTTGATGGTTGTGGAGTCCCCCGACAGTGAAACACTACGGAAGGCCTACAGGTACGTGAGCTGCGAATGTTATTGAAAACAGTGGATATACAGTCGTCGCTAATATTATTTTAAAATACGTTTACAGAACTATAATCCGCGTGATTCACCCGGACAAGTTACGCGGGGCAACCATCGCTGAACAGCTTGAGGCTAAAGAGCTCTTCACCGTGTTGAACCAAGCGTTTGAAAAGTACAAGAACCAGCCTTAGGTAGCATAAGATTAGAATGTGCGTTGGTGTGGCTATACGGATACCAAACTTGCTGCTGTAGTTGTCGCAGAGGCACAATTTACTAAGGCAATATGAGATTTGGTGAACCATGTTTACATAACTTGACTTTTCTGCACAGGACTATCCTCCCGCAGGACTATCAGTCGCTCCAGCTCTCGCACCAAGAAGCTGTCAGCAGTGTAAACTCCGCTTTTTAGCAAAGTATCCCGTTCACGTCGGAGTCTATCGAGCTCGTGATCGTGAGGCTGCTTGCGCATTTGCATTCGGGGTAAGTTCTCTCCATGTTGTACCTGACGACGATCCCATTTCTGCAGTTTTGTGTTATCACTTTTTAATGATCGACGTTTTGGGGATGACTCGGATGATCCCCAGCTATGCCGTCGTTCCCGGTTTGTAGACATTTGAGAGTGACGCTGAAGTCGGGCACCTAGCTTTGTAGCATCTGTATCATGCGGAGAATCTTGACGAACACCTCGGTCGAACGACCTTGTCCCCTGACGACCACTTAGATTTACTTGACGCAATTCATCTAGCTGCTTCTTGATTGCACGTAGCTCGTCCCGGTCGCCATCCAGTACATATCGTTCCTCGCGAGCAATATATTTTACCCGAAGTTTTTCCAATTCGTCAACGACTCGGGCTTCATGCTTTTTCTTCTCACCCTGGACAAGCATGGCCATCTTCTCCAACTGGAGCTGCATTTTGGTGAGTTTTGTCTCTGCAGCGTCGCGTGCACGGACCTCGGCCAGTTTTTCCCTCTCGAGTATCACAATCTGTCCATTCAAACTCGAGATTTCCTCACGAAGTTTCGACTCAGGAACTTTACGCTGTTGTCGTCGATATTCAGCAAAATCATTTTCAACCTCTTGCGTTCTCTTCTCTGCAGATTTCAACTGCAAGAGCAAGTCCGTTAATCTCTTTTCCATCACTTCCACTTGATGTTGCGCCAGTGAGACTGAGTGAGACTGTTCGCTCTGAAGACGCCGTCGCAGCAAATCATGGTCCTCTTTGAGAAGTCGTTGGTCCCGGGCAAACGTTGCTTCTGCGATGCCCAATTTACGTTCTCGGGTTTCGACCTCTGCTAGTGTACTACGAAGTTTTTGCTCCAGGCGCTGATACTCTGCTTGTGTTGAGCGAAGTATTGTGCTACGTTCTTCCTCGCGGCGAGCCCATTCCTCCTCCAGTTCGTCCATACGCGCCTTCTCCATTTCCGCAAAACGCTTCTTCCATTGTGCTTGTTGTACACTCAAATCTTTCTTCCATGCGGTGTTCTCAATGATCATTGGATCTTTCAGCTTCTGTATGTTGTCTGATTCAACTCGAGGCTCCGATTGAGGGTGCGCATCACCGTCTCTAGTAGAACCATGTACAACCTCGTCAAGTGGGGAAATGCGTGCCACATCTGTTGATGGTTTGGGCAGACCCATGTCTCGTATTAAACACGACTGACCCATCGCTGTCCCAACTTGTACCGGAACGTGCCTGGCAAACAAGGTTTGAGAATCAGCAACAAGTACTCACACCGCCAATATATGTTTTACGATATTTACGAACTTCACTTACCTTTCTTGGGCAGTCGCAACATCTGCTTCAGACATTTGTCCGCTTTGTTCAATGAAAGCCACGACTCGAACGCTTCCAACACGAGTTGAACTGCCAGTTTGGTTGCGCACGATCGGTAGTGCGATTGAACAACTTTTAAAAGAAAGCACTACAGGGACCACGGCGTCGGATGTGCTTATTTCGATATGATCATTTTTACAATGCTTCAACACCTCATCTTCAGACTCGAAAATGGCGTTGCAATCTGTGTGAGCGCAGCGAAAACGTTCTTCTGAGAAATAGAGATAGTTGAGGTTAAACAGAGCTTGCCCCATCTCTTGTCGTTTGCTTCGTAACCAACGCAACCCATAATCATTAATACTTCGTATGTCAATGAGCCGAATACCAGCTAACGGGATTCGTAGTTTTCAGCACGGCAAATGCGCCACGTACCCATCTGGACGGGGTTCGGCAAAATCTAAAACTACAGATGATTCCATATCTTTCTTGAACTGAGATTCTTCCCGATGTATCTCGAATATGCAATGGGCATCATCATAGTCCACTTCAGCGTTTTTGACCACCGGTATAGGCGGTATCTCCACTGGAAGATACTCGGAGTAATACACACACATACCCATACCAGTGTTATCTCTAGATCCCCTGAGCACACCTTAGATCACATACGTACCTTGTTCTTTATCCACAAATGGGTTCGAAATTGTAAGGGATAGCGTTCGTGAGACCTCAAAGTCTCGGACTGACTTGGCATGCAGAAACACTCGATATCTTCGTGTTCGACCAGAATACACAGCACCCGCACGTAAACCTGAACTGTTGGCGGCATCGGAAATTAACGATATCGTGGCATCACCGGCAACTTTTCCATCCCTTCGCAGCGCGAATTTTAATTCATTGCCGTCTTGGAGTGCCTTTGTTGTTTCCTCCTCCGAAGATGCTATTAGAATGTCGGACGTGGATGATGCGCATGAAATCGAAATCGATGCGGTCTCCCAGGCAGAAACGTCCGCCGAGTTAAGAGTACACCCACCAATTACGTATTCCTTTGTGACCATACTGAACTCAATGAGGTGTCGATGTGGTTCACCACTCACCAATACTTCTACGATAACTCCCTCCAGCCCAGCGAAACGTGATATCGCTGCCAACTTCAAGCGAACTTGAACTGCCATTGCAACCGACAGCCTATCGGTAGTGACAATGCATGGCTTCTCTTCAACACTTAGGTCTTCGGTATCGACAAATTTGCGAATCGAACTTTCTTCCACTTCATCCTCGTTAACTGCCGGGTTGTTGGTATTCTCATATCCGATCGAAAATGACCCGGTGAGGGTTCCATCTCCATCGTCAGCGCCAAGGGGATACGTGCCTTCTACTACAGCATCAGCTGGGTTTATTTCATTCCCACGCTTGGATGTGAATAATTCTTGTTCAAGAAGCGATGACAGGGGTATATCTGCACTTGACAATACATTGTTCTCAGTGCATAGATACACGCTGAGTGCTTGTTGATCGATCACGAACGCGCGCAAGTCATCGATACACGACATGACACGAAAGCTGTCGCGAATGGGCGGAAATTCTGATCGTTCCAAATTATAGAAGATGTCGGTTTGGACAACCACATCAAATAAAGAGTAACTTAGCCAGAATCCAGTTTGCAGTGCATTTCGCTCGGCGTCTGTCGAAGCAGCAGCTGAGTGAACTGCTCGCAGTAATTTGGATGCTTTCTGGATAAATACAGAGACCACGAAAATATCTGTGCCCTGTGAAGGCCCAAGTCGTAGACAATTTGAGATGCCATTATTTGGCATCCCAGTCCCCGTTGCAAGCGGATCAACTTTAACTCTGGGTGGCGTGTCCGCTGCGGCTGATTGCGTTGGTAGCATCTGCTTAGACGGGTTCATGACTGCTGCTCCAGGCGACCGCGGATGACCCAGATCAGCTGGCGTAAAACTGCTCGATACCATAATCTCACCTCCAAAGGGAGAATTTTTTATTTTAAACCAGCGGTCTGGAAGATCGGGTGTTCTGTTCTCCATCCAATACATCGACATTCCACGAAAGCAAAAGAAGTAGAGCATGAGCGTGCCGGCGAACGAGCAATGAATAAAACCGATAGGTGCTCCAATCGATACAGCCATTACATTAGTGAAGCATTCATCATTCATCATTCAACATCCATCGTACCTCATATCCAAGAAGAACCATCCAAGACTAACGATGGATTCACGGTCTCTCGTGGGTGAATCCTCGGACAATACCCGCACGCTATCGGCACGTGCGTTGTCCCCAATGCCAAACACAAACACCTTGATCCGAGGGTTGTACGCCTTAAGGCGTCGGAATCGATCCATAGTGAGTGTCCACTGCATCTCGCCGTCGTCGTGTCTCCAGCTCGCAGCCTCCAGAAAGCCATTCACCCGTCGGCCAATCGTACTGGCGCGTCGCGGTGCGTTACTGCGGGGCAGCGGCACGGCGCTGTCCTGTCGAACCCACCGAGATCCACGCGACTGCATGGGTTGCTTGTCAAGCACAGCGAACACGCGTATGTCTCGGATCAATGGGAACGATTGCCGTGTCGGTGCATGTTCTTCCATCCGTGTCGTCGTGACCGTGGTAATGGGCACACGCAGCCCACGGATTCGCTTCGACTGGACCGTGAACGACCAGGGCGCCTGGTTCAGTACACTTTGCAGCGCCTTCTTCTTGGCCTTTGGTGTGGCATGTCGCGAGGAATACGACGAGGACGCTGGTGAACGCGCAGATGCTTGGCGATTGGACTGGAAAGTTCGCGCCGATTCGGACGGGGACGGCGGCGCAGGCGTCGGAGCCACGCGCGCCGCCGCGCATTCATCGCCCCCATCCTCGTGGTCAGACGCATCCGATAGGGCCGCTGCCGGTGCGGGATCACGGCCCTCGTCACCGGCCTCGGCCTCAAACTCGTCCGAGCCACCATACTCATCTTCAACATCGCTCATGCTGGCCGGGTTTTGTGCTTCTGCAACAATGATCGCAAGAAGCGGCACCCTTTCAGAATGTACCGTGATGTGGCATTTGGATCACTTGGGATGCTGAATGCCAAATAGCGGGAAGTACGCTATTTTAACGGACCTATGCTGGAGTCTTGGTGGCATGAGCATCGGCAAGAAAAAAAATGCACATGACCTGCACACGATTGACTGCGTTGCTCTGGATGCCACCCATCCGAAAGCATTTGCCAGGAACGGGCGGTCAAGTCTAATGGGAATGTAAAATTACTGGCTGTGTTTGCTCTGTTAGTAGCGAGCTTACTACAGTACCGTTGGTCTTAGAAGCACAACGTCAGGGCGGAAGGAACGCACACGACGTCTATTTGGTGCGCCACTGCACGGAGAACGCAGGTTCGTATTGTATTCCATGCCTTCGTCATTACCCAGTACCATCTCACACGACCGTCTGCGTGGGGTCAGTGCCATCGCCCAAGACGAGGGACAACAGCGAGTCGGGCTCCTTGAACTCCGGTTGTTGGTACTTGGCATTGCAATAGATGTGCATCACTTTTTGAAGCTTCTCAGGGGGTAATTGATTGCATAGCTTTGCGTGCAGAAGCGCACAGCTAGACCCAAGCGATTGCGACGTGGTTGTACCAACGACGGGCAATGCAAACACGATCCACGCGATCTGCTGGAGCTGTGGGAACTGACGTCTCTCCACCCAAAACTCGAACGGAGGAACCTTGCCCGACACGAGCAAGTCCCAGTACGATGGATTGCATTCTTGCAGCTCCTTGACCATGCCGCGATACTTTTGCAGTTGCAGCAAAATATTGACCCCTGTGACCTGCAGCACGTCCGTGCAGCATCTCGCCAGAAACGCCTCTGCCTGATGCCTCTTGGTTTCATCCATCTTGAGACCGAGGTACACAGGGTCGAGCAAGTACGCGATGCCATGCACTTCACCGTAGATCGAATTAAATCGCTCGTTCACAGCTGACGCGATCAATGCCTTGTCCTTCCGTTCCACCAGTTCCATTTGTTCGTAAAACCCCAGCAGCGCCAGAAAACAGTGGTGCACGTACGAAATCGGGATACGCTCCGTTTTCACTTGCGTGAGTTGTTGTTGCAACGGGTGGAGGATATTCAAAGCGTTGAGGACGTCCTGCATGAACGTGTCGCCCAGTACGAAGCTTTGCATGCGCTTCAAGGCCTCGCTTTCTTCACTGGTGTTGGCTGTTCCACTAAAGTCCTGGCTGGAGACGAGCGCCACGAGTTCACGCTCTGATTTGAGCACTGAGTCCAGTGCATCATAGATGGTGGCCCCCGCGGCCGGGTCGGGCATCACTAGCGGTGGCTTGCTCTCCGCGTGCTGTAGTCTCCGCAGTCGGTGTTTGAGCGGCGCACTCAGATCAATGGTTTTGATCAATTGCAGCACCGAGTCCTGGATCGCACCGAGCCATGGAAGGATCGTGCACATGTCCACCATAAGTAGCCTTAAGGCGTAGGCCACGCAGCCATAGTAAAAGACACATTGCGTGTGAGTCTCCTGAATCCTTGCTCGGTTAGGCTTGCTCACCGAAGTTGCAAGCGGGGACAATACACCATACGCAGTCGCCTTGGCCTGCTGTGACAAGGCACGCTCGATGCCCCTGGTGATACATTCCTCGTCCTCACTTTCGAGGGCCACCATCTCGAGGAAGTACACGTTGCTCTCAGCAAAGGCCGCCACATTGGTCATGCGCTGCCCATTCGTATCCACCCAGTCTTCCAACACGAGACAGCACGGTTTACCACTCAGCGATCGATACACCTTGGTCAACGAACTGTCATGCTCAATCTCAAGCAAGTCCACCTCCAGTTCATACTGCGTGGGCAGCATAACATCGGGTCGAATCAAACGCAGCGCAGTCCGTAGACAATCGTTCTTGACCTCACTGAAGGAATGACCCGACGAGTAAATCCACTGCGCAATGCGACGCTTGAACAAACCCATCTTGTGAGTGTAATCCGCACGGAACTGGCTTCGCTCCCTTTGCAACGTATCCGTTTCGGCGTCGCCCCCCGTGCCACCCATTTTCTGTCGCTTGGTGAACACGCACTTGTTCTCAAAGTGCGCTCGCACACGCTCCACTTTGGCGCACCCCAGTCGGTGAATCACAGAATGGCACTTGTTGCAGACCACATCCTTGCCGTTCACGATCGTGGTATCATTCCACACGGGATCTCGCTGCCGCCCACCTCTTCGTTTCTTCGAGGGGGCCGTGGTAGTGCCAGCAGTAGCACTCGTGCTAGTGTTGTCTTGCTGGTGTGGCAGCGGTTGTTGCTTTGGCGGCGCCGCCGACTTGCCGCCATGCTGCTGCTGCTGGGTACCCACGGTCAGATCCGTGAGCGCTGATGGCTGGAGATCGGCTGGCAGCCCATCAAAGGGCGTGGCCACGCCTTCTGCATCATTGTTGGCCATGTCTGGTGGGGTGTCGCGACCTTGCGTCTCAGTGCCGCTTCTGGGGCTTTTGGGCAAATGGGTCATTGGGTGGCAGCACTTTCGCCCCTCGAGGTTTTATCAACAAAATATGCAAATTTATGGGTTTATTGGTTTTATATTAGCGTAAAATTTAGGTCGCGTGACCACGTTGTTGGGCGGGGTACGCGGGTACGGGTTACGGGTAACCTCCCCCCACGAACTCATCATGACTGCCGCTCCTGGAACAGGATCCCTTCAAACGCGAGCAGCTCCAGAGCTGGCTTGTAGATCTCCTCCATCGTGGGGGACAAGATACCGGCGGATCGCACGGCCCCATCGAGCACGAGCTTGACACCGGTGCCAACGGTGACGCCCACAGTCTTGGCCATGATTGTGTCTCCTTCAGGATCGCCAAAAGCTTCAAACAATGCTTCATGGTGCACCTTGGAGCCATCCGGGTACTCGGCTTTCACGCCCACCTGCATAAGCACGAGATCTCGCTCGCCTGGCTCGAATGATAGCTTCGTGAGAAGCACTTCACACAGCGCTTCGACAATGGATTGCGACTTTGCAACGATCGCTGATGGAGCGTCCAACCCAAGCCAGTGCAAGAATACTTGCGTGGCTGTATCCACGTGGCTGTCCCCTCCCATTGCCTTCACTTTGGCGGCTAAAAGCTCCACCCACTTGTCCCCTTCCTGCACCATATCACCCTCGTTAAGCAAGCCAATCTTGACGCACTGACTGATGATGCTGCAGTAGCCTTGGAATCTCAGGGAGCCGCGGAAGATCGATTTGACGTTCGGAATCTTGTAGTGTGCTGCATACGGGAGGGCATCTCCATTCGGGATTTGATCCAGCTTGTACTCTGGGAACAAGTTCACAGCTTGGGCACTCGCCAACACGTCCTGTCCTGGAATCGTCACGACTTCACCGTTCGCTAGATACTGCGCTGGTCGCTGAGCTGCACGCAATGCGCCTAGCGGGCTCCAACTAAACTTGTACTTGATCGGGTTATTGGCCGCGTCAGGTGCAGGAAGCCCACCACAGACCGATGAAAATTCCACTACGCGACCGTCGTTGGCCTTTACATCGTCAATCAGTTTCATGGCGATCATGTGATCCTGAAAATGGAACAGTAAAGCAATGATACATGACGCTGTCAGCAAGGCAGCGCAGGGATGCTACGCCAACATATAGGTACAGCATGACTGACCATGCCCGGATCCAGTCCCATCTCGCAGAGAATCGGGACATCCGCGTCCTTGGCCGCGGCATCGAGGCTCAGAATATCAGATGACGGGTAGCTCGCCGTCACGAGCGGAGTCTTCGTCTTGATGCAGACCTGTGCGAGTCGCAACTGCGCGGCCACGGGCACCAGGGCGACCACACAGGCAGCCCTCTCACACAAATCTTCCACGACCTCGTCGTCGATCATAACGTCGATCTGACGCGGCGTCACCGCGCGCTTTGTTTCCACGGGCGAGCCGCGCTCACGGTACCTCATGCACAGCTCCTCTGCCTCACCAGCGATCGCGGACGCGACACATAGCGAAACACTAGTCCGTCGAAGCAGGTACGACACGAGTGGGCCGGCCACGCGCCCCGCGCCAAAGCATACCACCAATTGTTCCGATTGCTCGCTCATTGTGCGGAAGATTCTCTATGAGCGGCAAGCTGCACCACCACCCCAGCCACCAGCTCCAGCCACCAGCTCCAGCCGTCAGCGCACTCATCACTTTCTCTCTCTCCGCTTTCATCAACAATTTTTCCATCGCGATCTGTGTTGAAAAAGTAGTGTACCGGCTTTTATTTGAGTGCACCCCTGTTCACTCGAAGAATCTTCAAGGCGACGAGGCTAATTTCAAGTGGCAAAGATCGCAGCAAAACTATGCTAAGAACCTCCCCTCCCCATCGCCCCCCAACCAACCTCACTTTCCCTCCATCAGCATCGACACGAACAACGCGCGTAGAGGATTCTCAGCTTTCCGCGCCAATTTTATTCACAATTAGCCAATCAGTCCAGTCGAGAACTCCTAACTGTGCGATCGAACACCCGCAACCAAAGGGCAATTGGTCAGCCCAGCAAGAAGAAAGGGGAACGAACCACCAGCAGCATGCCGCGACGAGCAGGCGGCAAAAGCAGCAGCAAGGCCTCGGCGAGCGCGTCCTCCGTGATGGAGAAGCTACGGGCCGAGCTGTTGCAGGCGCTGAGCGCGACCATTGCCGACACGGTGGACACGGTGTGCGAGGAGCACGAGCAGGGCCTGGCGTCCGTGTCGGCGTCGTCGTCGTCTTCGTACGGTCCTTCTGCGATCAGCGGCTTTGGCGCGCTCAACGGTAACAGCGCGACTGTGCATACGGCGAACGGCGTGGAGGGCGTAAGCTATGACCTCTATTATGCGTACTGCCAGCAATTGGTGGCTTACATCGCCACGAACATGGCCACCTCGCCCGATTTCGTGCAACAAATGGACCGTATCATCCTGGCGTGCCACAGCAATGCCTCGGAAAGCGTGCTGCGCTCCGTGGTCACCAAGAGCTTGTGGTTTCATCGCCACGAGGAGGCCGAAAGTGAGGCAGATGAGCCGATGATGCCAACCCGGGCGACATCGTCACCGCCACCACGAGAGGCTCCGCGCTCGGGCAAGCGACGAGCCACGCGCGCAGTCAAGGCCCCGGTGCCGACGCCCAAGCGCGCCCGCAAGGATGGACGTGCCACGCGCCACACCACGTACACCGTGGTGGACTCAAACGAGGAGGAAGAGGAGGACGAGGGCGATGAAGACATGCGGCAGATGCGACGGTCGACGCGGCGTCGACAGAACCGCGTCTTTGAAAGTGACGATGAACCAGAGCTCAAGCGCAACCCAAAGTCCAAACCGACGCGGGCTGGGCGACGCAGTATGAGGAGTTACCGTGTGGAAGAGGATACCAAGAATGTCGAGGAGGAAGACGAAGAAGACGACGAAGACGATGAAGACGTTGAGATTGTGGAAGCGGGTGTCAAAGGTAAGGAGCCCAAGCCGAAGCAACCGCACTATGAATCTCACGTGGATGAGTTACTCTCGTTCAAGGACGCGATCGGTGATATGTGTTACGCGGATCGCCGCACACCAGCGCAGACCAGGTTTTTCAAGGAGCGGTTGCGCAAGGCGATCGAGTTTGTGGATGCACAGTTGTGCCATCCCCCGGCAGGCCAGGCGTGTAGCTGGCAGTGCAAGAAGATTCGCAGTCAAATGTGCAGTGAGAATAACCCGTGCCGCAGCAAGCTGTGCCGCATGTGGCACGATGTGGAAGCGCACACGGATAATTGCCACAACACGCACTGCGAGTTTCGTATCCGTGTAATGCTGCGAGAAACCATGCACAAGATTGACTCCCTGGGTATCGAGATTCAAAACTATCGGAGCGAATTGCAAACCAAGAAGAGGGAGTTGACACGACTCAAGCGTGAAAACGAAGGTGATCGGGAAGTGTTTGTCGAGACACGCCTGTTGGAAAATGAAATCGTGCAGCTGGAACAAGATCTCGACAAGAGTGAAAAAGATTTGGGTGTGTTCAAGGCCACCAAGAAGGCGTATTGGGCGACGCTGAACGAAATCGGACTCACCGAGGCTGACGACGAGAATGACAAGTTCCCTCCGTTCAATGCACACTATGTGCTGGCTAAGAAGAAAACCACCCCGAAGAAGCGAACCCCGACGAAGGCACCAAAGAACGATGAATATGCTCCTTCCACAGCGACACACACTGAGCGTGGGCGCCGACGTAGCGTGCCTGTGCAGAGTAGCGAGTCGGAGGAGAAACGGACAGTGACGATTGCAGATGGCCCGCGCCGACGTATTACAAGGCGTAGTACACAGCAATCTCAACAGGCGATGACAGACGGCGTAATCGATGTGGGCGAGGATGTGGATGAGGAGACCAAGATCGAACAGGATACGAGTGCTGACGAAGACGAAAAGTATGCCTACCGCCCACCCGCAGAAGATCAAGAAGACAAGCAACCTGTTGCTACGGGTGATGCGAACACTATAATTGAGAGCGAGACGACGGGCGGGGGCGAGGTGGCAGCGGAATCTGCTCCACCGCAGGTTGCAGAGTCAGCAAATATTGGTGTTTTGACCTCGGTAGTGTTGGAAGCGAGCGAACTCACTATGCAAGCAGATACTGCGGCTGCAGGATCTGATGTGGAAAACACAGTGAATGTCGTGACTGTAGAACCCGATGTGGTCCCAGAGAGCACAGCCCAACAGCAAAACAAGCAAGCTGAACCTTTAGCGAGTGTGCTGGGGAACGCACACACCGAATCTATCCGTGCTGAAAACGACAATGGTGCCGGGGACCGTGAACTTGCTAGCGCGCTAGTTGTTGAATCATCAACAGCAAGCATCACTCAAGACACGGACAAAAACCCAGAAAACAACCATCCCTCGGGTCGTGTGCAAGAAACTGGTAATGAGCCAGGAGGTATCGCGGAACAGTCCATGGCAGCAGCACTGGCCGCATTCAACGGTGTTGTCAGCGCTCTTGGGGCAGCGCACCCGACGCCTTAGTAGTGTCTCCCTCGATCATCTGCTGGTATTGCATGACGGTCTCTTTGTGACATCAAACGTTGTCTCTGTCTATATTCCTTCTTCGAATTCGCCTCCGATTTTTTATTTGATACTGTAGCAAAGCAAACTTGAGAGGATCCATCATACCAGGTTGCACTGCCTCCGCATTCGTGTCGTCACTTGTTGCATGATTATTTACTCCACATGGCACAGGCTGTGATCTCGTTCTAGCGAAGGCGATCCATTTCTACTGTATTGAGTTGCATGGTGACGGATGTTGATGCGCACTATTGATCATTTCGTAAATTTAGCAAGTGGCCAAGAATTGCGTCGCTTTGTTTGGCGTGAAAGAGGGGGATGTGGTATTGGAAGCCCAAACCAATAGCAGACAAAATATTGAGAGGGGGCCGATATGGCGCAGCTTCCGAAGGTGCGAGCATCTCTGCGTCGCAGTACGACCGAGTGGTCACTTCCGACAACGGCCGTGAGTGTCACGAGTGTCACGTCCACAGCTCTGTCTGCCATCGATCCGTCTACACTACTGAGTCAGCGTGTTGCTGGCGGTACTACGCCTGCTGCTGTGCCGCATAACGCGACTCCCGATGCCAATGAGACTCTTGGTGATGTTGACGACGCTGACGTCGACGTAGATGGAGATGAAGAAACAGATGCGGATGTCGTCGAGTCACTCAAGCCCCTAGATCTTCCTGGCCAACTCGAGCTGCTTCGTGGCAAGCTCGTGCGCCGTAACAAGCTCCTTGAGGTCATTCGACGGGCCTATTTTCAAGACGTGATTGTGATCAAGGAGGAACTGCGTTCTAGACAGCAGCAATTAAATCAGCACGCCTTACTCGCTGCCACTAACACCAGTGGCAACGGTAGTAACGGTAGCAGCGCCACGAGCAGCTCCCACTCGTTGAACGTGTCTACACTCTCTCCGTCTGCTGCGTCCGGTTCATCATCGTCGTTGCTGTCTCATGCCCATGCCAACTCTCACGCTACCGCGCGGACGCGTTCCGTCATCCAGGCGGGGGCGCTATTGTCTCCACCTTTGCATTTTGTGACAGCCTCAGATGACCGACTCGCTGCTGTGCCATCCGTGGACCTGCGTGACGTGTTGCCACTTTTCGCACCGGCCGAGACCGTGCTGCAGGTGCATCCCTGTGAATCGTGTGGGGGGCACCTTGAGCTTGTGCATGGCGAAAGCAAGGAACTGCAGCTCGCACGCCAGGAGATGCAGCGCGCTGTCAAAAGCGAACAACAGATGAAAAGTGTGGTGCATCGGCTAAGAAGCGAGGCGCATGAGTTCAAGGATATAAATGATGCGCTTGAACAACGTGTCAAGTCGCTTATCAAGGAGAATGCGTATTCTCTGGATCAATTACAGGCAGCCCGTAAGCTGGAGCGCGATCAAAAGACAATGTTAGCAAATTTACGGTCCAAGCTGCAGCTCGCGCTCCAGACGCAGGAAGAGGCCGCGCACCTCGCACTCGAGTGTACGGAACTTCGGGAGCAGCTTGTGCACTCCAACCATGATCGTGACATCTTTTCCGCTTCCAATAACCATCTGAAGGAGGAATTAGCCGAGGTGACCCGGGCGCTGCATCAAGTGAAGGTAGAAAAGGCGCAGAGTGAATCTGACTATGGCACGACAGCGTTCCAGCTGCAGGAGGAACGGAAGAAAACGACGACACTGGAAAACGAGCTGAAACGCGCAACTGAGGAGCTGACACACGCGCAGACAAGTGCACACGATTCGCAATCCTCGCTCAGTGCACTGAAAAATGAGCTGGCAACGGCCCTGCAACGCGCCGAGCAAACCAGGCGTGAGCTAGAAGATCAGCTTCTAGAAGAGGAGCGCGCTCGTGAGGAGATGCAGGAGCAAAACCTCGAGTTCCGAAAAGTCAATAAGCGATTGCAAAAAGAGATTAAACGGCTGCACGATGATCCACTTGGATTTGGAACGTCACACATGGGGGGCGATCGAGCGAACGAGAATAGCGGACGTGTTGCTGGCGCAGTTCTTGATGGTGGCCTTGGGAGCACGAGTCAGGGCACCAACTCAACTCAAGGAGGAAGAGGCGATCCGAAAACCGCGATTCGAGCACGCATAGAATCGCTTATACTGTTGGCTGAACATTCGCAGATGCGTGAGAATGACGCGTTAGCCGCATGGGCTACCCTTCGTGACAAAGCAACGGAAGCGGCCAAGGTACCATTACGACGCAAGCTTAGTCGCATGCCCAGCACGACAGTAATCACTCGATTTGCCTCCCCAGCCGAGCCACCATCGAGTGACATAGTAGTAAGCGAGCGCAACTGCGCAGATGCAGACTCCAATGGGGACAGTGCTACCGCGAGTAACGCTGAGAAAATAGGTTCTCCAGAGGCCGATGTCGTTGCATCTAAAGAGAGTCGTGCTGAAGAGCAAAACCACAAGGAGATGGCCACGCAGCCTCCAGAGATGGACATGGCTAGCTTTGAGGCATACCACCAGGATCTGCACAACATCATGCTTGAGGTTGAGGAGGCCAAGGATCGAAATCAAAAGCAGCAAAAAGTGATCGCTGTATGTTACCATATCCCTCTGCCCATACCTGCATTAGTGTTTCTCATTGCTTAGATTATGCTTCACTGTGGAAATGTCGAAACAGGGCCTGGAGCGGAAGAATCAGACCTTGACGGATCGACTCGAAGAATCCAAGCTCACTATTGAAGCGCTCACAGGAAGGTGTGTGTGCACGTTTTCATGGTGTTCCTATGTTCACGATTTACTGGTACCGCATTTATTCTGATTGCGAGCGGGCCTCTCATGATTTGATTTTGGATACAGTGTACATGCACTCAAGATGCGGCTGAATCAGGATAACGCCGGTGTAGCCGAACATTTCGAAAACATGGTACGCCAGATCGAGGAAGGCAAGCGTGACCAGCAATACGAGTCTGAGCGTGCAGTCATCTTGTCGCATTTTCTTAAGACCATTTCATCTGAGGTGTACACGCAATCCGGAAATCCACTGCTGTTGACCGAGTTTGACTTGGAACGGCCGGTGTTGGATGATTCCAGTGAGAAGGACTCAATGATGTCACCAGAGTTGCTGCAAAAGAAGCGCGAACTACGCAGAAAAGTATTGATGGACAAAGCTATGAAAAAATTTAGTCAGCTTTGCTACTCACGCGCTGAGATAATCGCACTTGAACTCAAGAAAATGTCAGACAATCTGGAACGACTACGAAATGAGCTGGACCAAGCAGAAATCAAAATCGACTCAGAACACTTGCTGGTTCGGACCCTAGAAGCTGAGGTGGGAAAGTTGCGGCTCACGGTCGACGTCGGCAAATCCAATCTCACTCGGACAGAGCATGCACTTGTACGTTTCTATCTTAAGTTCATTTTGGGTTCGCTGATTCAAACGTGTTGGACTGACGTACTCCCACAAATCCACGGTACCTGTACGTTTCAGAAAACGACGACAGCAGAGTTGAAAGAGTGCACAGAAACCAATGCCACCCAACTTGCCGAATTGCGTACTCTCACGGAGGCCAATGCTACTCTTAGAGAGGATGAACGCCGTGTTACGGTGATGCTTTTTGACAAAACCAAAGCCTGGGAACGTGAAATCAACGTCAACGAACGGGTAATTTGACGCATGCAGGTGAATATTTACGCTGGAGTTTAACACTCACCATGTGTTCTCGTTCTCCCGAACTCTTAATGTGCATCTGCAATGTGATTTGGATCACTGGTTTGTTCTAGTGCATGCAAAAAATTTCCAAAATGGAGAACTTGATTCGTGTGGTTACGGCTGACCGCGACGCGCTGGAAATCAAGGTCAGTTTGGAACTGAATCCCTACCGACAAAATGTAGTGATCTCACCGTTGTACGCCTCCGCTCGACTTTGACTCTGGCTTGATTTCTCACCTTTCATTACTCGCTTTCTTTCTCCCGATAGATCCAAAAAATCGACGACCTTGCTAAATGGCGGCTTGAGACAAATTGCAGTGTGGGGATATCTGTAAAACCTGAGGTTACAGAGTCTGACATGCAGACAGATCAATGGCGGCCACAGGGACTGATCCTGCGACAACGCAACGACCCGCAGCGCACGCCGCAACGTTACTTGGGTAAGGCGTCGGTAACCATTGCATGCCCAGATCTCAACAAACTCCAGCCACCAAGACTGTTTGCTTCCAAGAACCAAGAAGCGGGCATGCACACATCACTATCTGATGATAGTATGGCATGGGGTAATGCTGAGTCACATCCGGGTAGTAGCGCAGCCCCGGTCGACCCGATGCGCGACATGCTAGAATTAACTCTATTCCCACCTGCAAAAGCTGGTGGTCGTCAGATCAAGACCAGTCATGCGTCTTCGCGTCCACGCGCTCTGTCTAAGCTCTATTTGTCATCAGATGGTGTCTCAAAGAAATATGCTACAACGGCGTCAGACGAACTGGAGCACCACATTCGCCCATCCACAACTCAGTAATCACTGATGCGAACGGATTGCTCATCTCATCATTTGTATTTCGAACACTCGTGTGGATTGCAGCTATCTACTTCAAGTAAACGGCACACGGAGACGTAATGATCTCAGTGCTCGGCTGCGTTTAATCCATTTTGAACGTTTTCTCGTTGAAAGTGATGCCCTCCACCTCAAGACGCGCGAGAGCAGGTGAGTAGATGTCTGGAGTCGTAGGCGTGAGTACGCCTCGTCCCTGAACTGCATCCTGCAGGATCATCTGTACGCCAATCGCGGCCGTAACGCCGACAGTCTTCGCCATGATCGTGTCGCCATTCTCAGACCCGTATCCTACGTATGTTGACGTGCGCTTCTCCTTCTTACCATCAGCATATTCAACGCCAAATTCGTGGTGCATGAGCGCCATATCCCGCTCACCCGGCTGGTACGCAAGCTTATCTTGAAGCAGCAAGCAAAACGTGTCGATGACCGATGGCCCTTTGACCAAGGGAGCCGAGCCATCGTACATTCCGAGCCAACGCAAGAAATACTCCGCATCCGGTTGCAGCTTGTAGTTGGAGGACTTCGAGAGTTCACGCAAGAGGTCCGGCCACGTCGACGGAATATTGACAGACGTATCCGTGTTGAACAACCCGAACTGACGGAGTTGGTACAGAATTTCACAGCATCCAGCGTAGCGCAATGTACCACGGAAGACCGTATGCGCATCGGGGATGCCATAAATATCGGCGTAAGGGAGCGAGTTACGGTTCGGGATCTGGTCGATCGCAAATGCTGGCAAAAAGTTGACACGTTCATTACTCCTCATGAGGTCCTCGCCCGGGATATCGATGATCTTGCCATCGGACTTGTAAAGAGCAGCATTTAGCGCTGCCGTCAATACTCCACGTGGACTCCAGCTGAACTTGTAGCCAATCGGGTTATCAGCCGCTTCCGGTGCCGGGAGACCGCCGCACACCGAGGAAAAGGACACGACTTTCCCTCCAAGCCCCTTAACTTCATCGATGACTTTCATCGCGCTCATGTGGTCCATACCAGGGTCTAGTCCCAATTCACAAAGAATCGGTACTCCAGCAGCCTTGGCGCGGTCGTTGAGCTGCTTCATCTCAGGGGAGATATAGCTTGCGGTCACCAAGGGTTTACCGTAGTTGATGCAAATCTGGGCTACATCAGCATGCATTGTAGCTGGCAGCAATGAGACTACACAATCCGCATCTGCGCAGAGAGACTCCACTCCGGACTTATCGTTTCCCACGTCGATCGTGTGAGGTTTGATGTTGTGGCGTCCAAACTTGCGATAGATGTTATTCGCTTCACCATCAAGCGCAGATACGACGCTCACTTCGTTCGCAGCCTCCCGTGTGAGATACTCGACGAGTGGTGCCACCACCAGACCTGCACCAAGACACACAATCTTGCGCTTCTCCTCGGATTTCACAAAGGTGTTGGATCCCATCTGTGATGCTCCGGTCTTGTCTGCGCCGGCTGGGATGGTCTTGGAGTAGTCCAAGCCGCAGTAGTCAGGCATCTCCGTCACGGACGCGGCAGCGTTTGGTACAAGCGATGAAAGCGATTGAAGCTTCGCGATGATGTCATCAAGCTCCTCTCGGTCTTTCATGCTGATTTGCACGATCGCACTGGACGTGTTTTCACTTTCATCCTTGAGAAAGTTTGGGTGCACTTGGCAGTCGATGATGGAGAAGCCGCCGTTTTGCTCCTCAATCACGTTGAGCAATTGGTTAATGAGCCCAGTGTCAAAGAGATGACCTTCCACTCGGACGCACGTGCTGCCGGCGACTTTTTCCTTCTCAGTCATGTACTCGCGGTTGCGGGAGCGCTCGTATTCGGCGCGCATGCGGTGAATATACTCGTACTTGGGTGTCAAAATGCCATTGCTCGCGATACACGCGCCCAAGAGTTCCTTGGGTAGAACACTTTCGTGGTTCTTCAGCGGCTGACGAGCATCAATGCCCGCAAGCGTGGGCATGTAGGAGAGTAACTTGTCCCCAAACTGTTGGCTTGACTCGCGCGCTAGCTCACTGGGCAGGATATCCACGGACATCACCATGACGCCATCGTCGCCCTCGAGCGACTCTTTCATCTTGTTTTGCTTCACATCATAGAGCGCAAACGGGCGCTCAATCTCCGTGGCATACTCGACAAATTCCATGCTGCCGCCAATGTCGCACGTGATATCGGCGACACCGATGAGCTTATCATTCCCCGAGGCTCGCAATTGCGCCAGCTGCTCGCGCGTGAGCAAGCGCGGGAACCGCTGGTCCCAGTACATGCAGTTCACAATCATGGACGCGTGTGGCGCCACGGTTTCGTGGAACTTGCTTGCATACAAGTGCGGATTGCGGTAGTAATCCTCACGTGAAAACGTATGCTGCGGGTCTATGGGGCGCACCATATCGGCGCTCTCGACCACGGTGCCGTAGAGCATGTGATTGTCACGCGGCAGCGAGCCCAGCTCGGAGGGATCCACCATCTGATGCGGCATCAACTTGAAAATCTCCTGCGCGCCAGCCGAGACATTGCCGTTGCCCGTAAACACAAAGGTCATGGGGCCCAGGCCATCCGGGAGGCCGTCGGCCGCGATCTTCTTGCCGGCGTACTCAACCGCCTGCTTGGCGCGCTCCAGATCGGCGTACATGTAGGACGAGGCCACGTTCACGAACGGGGTCGAGCAGCCCTGGTTGATGAGGCGCTCGCCCAGGCCCCGAAAGCCCGCGATCATGCCGGCACGCCCGGCATTGCCACCAAACGCGATCAGTCGCTTGCCGTTGCTGTCGCCGCCCTCGGTGATGCACTCGTAGTCCAGCAGCGTGATCTTCTTCTGCAGCACGGTGTCCAGCAGCGCCATGTTCTCTCGCTGCGCCTTGATCGTGTGGCTAAAGAACATGTACGTCTTTTCGGGGAGGAGTTGCGCCTCGGGTACCTGCTTGACGCCCACGATCACGTTGGCGCCCGACAAATCATCCGAGAGCTGCGCGCCCGCGCGCAGGTACTGCTCATCCGGGAAGATGCGCGCCCGCGAAGGTTGAATGATGACCTGCACGCCGCTTTGTACCAGCTCCTGCACGTGCGTGGGCGTGAGCGGCACGCGGCGCTCCCATTTGTTGTACACTTCGCGCACGATGCCCACGCACTTGCGGGTCGCCGTGGCGCTGGCCATGGTGAAGCTATGGGATGGATGGACCTGCGACGGCGGCACGGATCTTCAAGTTGGCGTACTTGACTTGCCTCTGGCGGGGTCAGTCGACGAATGACCGAGCGGCCGTCCACGTGTGGTGAGCGGCGAAGGGCAGCCTCAAGGTGAAGGAGGATGCGGCGGAGGACAAGCGGATTGGCTGAATAGGGAGCGAAGCAGGTCCCGGATTTGGTAAAATAGGCTCCCCTTGCCCCATGGGTTGATGATGATCAACGATCTCAACACCCGAGTGCCAAGATGAAGTTCAAGAAGCGAGGTGAATGGCGGAAAGTGGGCAAGACAGGCAGATACTGTATATAGCCAAACCTGCGTGCTAGCCTCCGTCAAGCAAGAATATCAATACAAAAAAACACAGACGACGAGTTTACTTCGACGAAAATACTGCAAACATTACCGGTAAAAAACGGTATATTCGAGGATAGGTTAGGTGCGGGTTAGGTACAAATAGGGTTGGGGTGGGGTAGATAGCGTACCGTTAGCGACCAATATAGAAGGCTCTTAAACACTGGTATGGTACTGGTTTTCAACTGTTTTGACTTGTCAAATAGATCTAACGTTATAGTTTTTATTTCCAACCATCCCAGCCAATTGGAATTGCCATCTCATTGACGATCATGGTGGAATCATCTGGTGCACAGAGCGCTCACGCCGCCACGAAGGTGACGACGACGTACTTCACGTTCAAAGACTTCCTCTCTAGGGACGAAGTGGCTACTTTCTTTCAATGGCCGCATGCGCATCAAGTGACCAGGGTGGCCGAGTACCTCGACTTTGTGGGCAAACAGCCCGAAGCTGCGCAGTTCACTAGCTCTCCGCGGGCCTCCATTTGCTATGCCGAGCGTCTTTCACATCGAGACCCAGCGTTATTAGCATTGGATGGCGAGTCATGTGCAGCAACTGCAGTGACGGTCAGCTCGGAATTGATTGACATACTCGTCTCGGGCCAAGCGCGCAGCGGGTTCGGCGCGTTTTGCACAGAGCCCGGCTTCTTGCCTCAAAAGCAGCTCTCTCTGGCCGTGGCGGACAGTATTGAAGAGATTGGACATGTATACATCGAACAGCGCACCAAGGCTGGCGACGTTCGCGTCCCCGTTCTGAATAGCAGAAGCTTTTTCATGAACTGGTGCCACGCCGAAAAGCAAAAACTGATGGACATCCGGCTCAAACTTGACCAGCAGGTGGGTCGTGCGGAACGGCATGAACGACGCCCGTACTGGGAACGCACCGTGGTCGTGGTGGATCGCAACATGTGTCCGGATTGCATTGAGTATGCACGAAGTCTGGCCTCGGCTGAGGAGGCATACATCTACGTGCAGGATCCGGAGACGCTGCGCAGGTTCCCACCCAGCAAAGTGGATGCGGTTGAGCGCATTGACATACCGACAATACGTGGAAGCACGCTGTCAAATACAGAACATTCAGAGCTCATTGATTAGAGACGTCAAGCGTAAAGGACATCGCCCGCAAAAAAAAAAAAATCAAA
>JAADWT010000010.1:0-65784 GCA_023336285.1 Pythium grandisporangium
TAAAAAAAAAAAAAAAACACGCAGAAATATAACATGCAAATCGAAAACAAAAGCCTTCTGTGTCCGTTCCCCAATGCCAACCATATCTCCACCAAAATGAATCGACATCATTTCGTAATCTCACGTTCTCTCTCGTTCCCCTTTTGCCTGGAACAGCACCGTAGTTCACCGTCACACAAATCTTCCACAACTCTCAGATTGGTGTAGGTCACGATGATTTTGCACGTTCAGTTGTTGGCATGATGACCACAGGCCGCCGTCAGGGCGAGGTGATCTGCCAACTTGTTCGCGTCGCACTCGCGCCCGGACACCGAGCCGAACAAGGGACTGCTGTATTCCTCTGCCCTATCCTCCACACCCCACACTCCACACTCCACACTCCTCGCACCCCGTCTCCTTCAACCTGTCTCGCAGCAGCAAGCCGTCATCGCAAGCTCGCTCGACAGGATAATTGCGCACTTTACTGTTTGCCGGTCGTCAGTCGCCGATCCTTACCATCATTTTGATCGGGCTGCTTCGCGTTGCCCTGGGTAGTAACAGGAGCCGGTGGCGCGTTTACTGGCTCCGATTTCACGACGTCCAAAAAGTTTCGACCACCCCACGCACCAGATTTCGGAAGGGACGTGTCCGCTGCGCTAGTCTTGACATCTGAGGCAGCCTTCTTCGTAGGCTTCTTATCGTCCTTGCTTGCCTTCCCAGCCTTGGTAGGTGTCTTCGCCGCCACTTTTTTGGTAGTACCCGCGTCAACCGACGGCTGTGGGGCCGGAGTGCCGTTGATCACAGCTGCCGCGTAACCTAAAGCCTTCACCTGGGCAGCCGCCGTGGTTGCAGCCGTTGGCTCCTTGCTACCATTCACTGGCTTGCTTACAACCGGAACAGCCTCTTCTTTTTGCTGTCGGAGTTTCCGAGCCTCCGTCGTGTAGTCCTCGCCGTACATCATACTTTCGTAATCGATAGAGCCAATCGAGTCGCTACGAATCGGACGGCCCTGCCGCAAAGCATCACGAGCCTGCTCAATACTGTACGTGCGCTGGTTGCGAAGCAGGTCAGGGTGCGCAACGGATGTCAATGCTGCGGAGTGAGCCTCGTAATCCATCTTTCCGTCAGCTAGCGTGCAATCGTTCTCATCCATATGCTTGACAATCTCCAGGATATCTTCGTGAGCATACTTGTATCGAATCTCTTCGACCTGCGGAATATCGGCAGGTTTCTCGCTAGGGATTGGAAGTGGTGGGAAGTTCGCCACGTTCAACACAGGCTGACGCTCGGTTGCATTGGTGGTGGTGCGCTTCGTCGAACCATTGGATTGTGCTTGCGAGCTCGCCGTCTGAGCCGCCTTAGCCTTCTTATCCTTTGCCTTGCGACTTCCCGGACGCTGCTGGTCGAAACTATTGCTCTTGGCACGGGCTTCTTTCGGTTGCGACTGCTGGTGTTGCTGGTTGGCATGGTTTTTGTTTTGGCGAAATGGAGCCGCGCCAGCACCACGTCCTCCACGGTTACCACCGTACCGGCCACCATCCGCAGCACCATTGTGGTACTGTCCACGCCCATGCCCAGAGCCATACGGCATGCTGTAATTGTTTGCCATATCATAGTATCCACCCGACGCAGGCGCGTAGTATCCACGCGAATATGCACCACCAACTGCCATCACAGGCTCAGCGACCTGGGCGGGGTAAAACGATTTGAGGACATTCTCGGACTTCAGGCGGGCTTTGATCGGGGAATCGTTAAATGTCTTGCTCCTTAGTGCCAACAAGGTCTTGACCGCTGCATCCTCAGATTCCATGGTAACAAACCAAGTGTCGCCAACATCGCTTCGAACGTTGACCACATCACCACAGCCAGCAAAGATAGCCTTCACCTCCTCAGGCGCAGTAGCAGACGGAATCTCACGAAGAATGATCGTGTTGCGTTCTGACTTCACGTTGGGCTTGATGGCATCCTTGGTTTCATTCACCGTCACAACCTACGGAGGAAAACATTGGTTCGGCATCCCAGACATGCCCGCATATATTCGTTAGTGCTTTAAGTGTCGACCACGAAACCAGGAAGTGCGCTGTCCAGGCAATGAATGCGCCGAGCGCAGATCCTCAAAGTCATTGCATATGCGCATCAGCATACACGGAGGCAACTGGAATATGAAACACCAACTGTGCTCCGTGTATGCTACCGCAAAGCACGAGTCGAGCAGCATACAACCGCTCTCATTCGCTTTTGATTTGCTTTGTGAATCCACCAAACAACATTGACGGCGATAGTGCTCTCGTGCATGCATGCAAAGATGGCACCGCCAACATACAATTGACCAAGAGAACCCACCTTCGAGTCAAGTACAGCCTCGACAACCAGCGATGGACTGTTCGTGAGCTGCTTGATCTTGCCGAACCCGACGATGGTTTCTACTGGTACATACCTAATGGGGAGAAAGATACGACATCAAGCACCGTCAGCCCTTGTAGCCTTCCTCGAGTCCTCGACTACTATATAATGATTGCAAATTGGTGCAGGTCCTGCAGACTTACATCTGCGAGTTCATCTGTGACACGAGGAATGCGTCATTCGCGAGGTTGGTGCGCGAAAAGTAGAACTCCACCTGGCTCTTGATCGCCTCCTTCAGTTCATCGCCAGCTGCAGCACGCAGTCGTTGGCATGCATTTCCGTCCCCATTAGTACTCGAATCTAAAGCCAAACGCGTACGCCACGCGGCCAAACACGATGGACGACGGACGCATCTGTGTCGACGGCCATCACCCATCTACCCTCCCGAGTGCCCCCTCCCTCCCCGCCGTCGACCACCACGATGGTTCGGCGCCTCTGCCTTCCAGCACTCACCTAACTTGGGGGTCGCGGCGCCCTTGGCTCCAGCCTTCTTGCTCTGTGCCGCCTCTGCGCTCATGGTGCTGCTGGGGGTGCTCCAGTCGTAGTCCGCTCTTTTCCAATGCGCTTTTTCCCGTCGCGGCGCCCGCTCCAGTCAACGTTGTCCGCTGCCAGTCACCGGAGCACCGGGCACACAGCTTGGCTCTGGGCGGGTGCTGATCCAAACCACGCCATCAGGTGGAGGCACGCGTGAGGTTTGAAGGCGCGACCCACCGGTTCCATACCGATAAGTACGCAAACCAAATGAATGGCGGAGCCCCCAGATCACGCTGGCCCGTGGGTTTGTCGTGGGCCGTGTACGATAACCGTTGGGAAACCCAGAGAGATATTATACCGTAAAAGCCACACAAAACGGAAGGGCAGTACAGTTGATCCTTCTTTTTGCGGTATACAAGAACGAGCTAAACCAAAAATGAGAGGTAAATCAGAAACCGCACCATTATTTCGGTACATGAGCTTGAACCAATTGCACGGACAGACCCATCAGCTCAGCTGATGTCACTTGGGGTGAGGGTTGCTTCACAAGGACGCCAAAAAGTCGATCACTTGGCGAACAACGCGAAGCTGGTCCTCCATGGAGATCACCGTGAACTGGGGCACGTGGAGGAACAGCGCGAAATGCTACAGAAAAATGATTGTACATAATGCATCAGCCCACGTGTCAAATTAGTGCACAGAGAATCCTTCTCTTGAAACACCGGAACGACACCAGAACGTACTTGGTTTTCATGGCTTGATCGCGTCGTCGCTAGTTGCTTCTTCACCCAACGCAACGAATCAAAGTAAACGAAGTTGCAAATGTAGCGGCCCGGATCCACGGAAATGTCGACCAATTCAGTGTCCTTCTTCAGCTCTACGAGCAAGTCTTCCAGAGGGAGTGACGTCTCGATTGAGTCTGGCTCATCCGCAGCGATGACAGCATCCTTCGCCACCCACCCACGTTCATCAGGGATGCTGAAGTTTGCTATATTGTAGCCAACACGCTCCAGTGCAAACTGAGTGGACTTTGCGCTTACGCCGAGGTGGAGGAACACACATGGGTGGTCTCGTTCCTGTGCATGGTGACAACATAAATGCAAATTATGAGGAAGCATTGTCGTCAGGCGATACAAAAAAAACGGAATAATCAGGCTAATAGCAAACGTGTCTGTACCTCAGCACGCGCACGCATCGGAGCCAGCATATCCAGCGAGCCTGTGAGGGACATTGGACACACAGAAATTGATTAGAGCCATGGAGGAGGAAACATATCACCATGAGAGGTTGGCATCACCTTCTGCAGACACTTCGAGCACTAGCGATTCGGTAACATTCGCATCACTCGCCAACTCTTGCACGAGAAATGTCGTTGGATTCTCGAGAATATCCCCGAACTTGCCGAACCCTGTCAGGTACACATCACGACGTCGTGCTCCACGCAAATTTGCGCTATTTTCCGCCAACTCGTCCACTGGTGTGCTCACCATGTCGCCAACAGTGAAAAGGACTTGTGGAGCAGCATGCCAGTCACCGGATGCACGGTATTTTTATCCATGTATTTTCTTCAACCGTCGGTTTTAAACCGACGGTTGAATTTATAACTGTAGTTTATTAATGTAATAATTTTTGGGTATAATAACAATCAAGGGGCAGCTGCAATTGTAGATGAAATTTGAGCTGGTCGGCAGAACCGGAAAACAAGACAAACTGCCTGACACGTCTGGCGGTCAAATTCATGGCGCCATCTCGCAAGCGCGCGATCATTGAGCGCAAGCCTGTAGCTGCTCATGGGTCAAGGAACTGCCCGTGCTTGCAGCAGCCGCACAGCAGCGGGATTTGCTCCCTCAACGTGTGGCTTGGAACAATGATCGACCCCGATCACGTTTCATCCGGTCAACGGTTGTTGCGCCCCAACCTACCTGTTGTCAAGTACAAGATGCAGTCCCTGACAGCGCTTTCAGGTGCGTCGAGGTATCGACACGGAAAACCCGAGACCTACAGTCAAGTTGACAATATGCCGTTTTGTATTGTATAGGGCACATGTACCACTTGATTGTACTTGGTTGGCCAACCATGCTGGCGTTGTTTACGGCATTTTATGTATTCGTCGTGGGTGTCTTCGCGTTACTTTTTGCTGCGTGCGGAATGTACGTCGGATTTGATCGACTGCCACCAATGTTGTATTGTATACTCCCAAGTTTTGGCGCTCAGATAAATTTGGTGGTTTTGGTGATCTTGGTAATGACACAGGAACTTTGCGGATCCGTCAAGTCGACCACGGGACTACTTCAACTTAAGTCTCCAAACAATGGCCACCATTGGTATTGCCCCAAATGTGTCCACCTCTCGTGCTTGGGTAGTCTACATTTATCCACGTCACATTTAACAGTGCAATGATTATTTCTCGGTTCGCTGTTCATAGGCTACGGGGTGTTGTTCCCTACCGACTCGTGTTCTAATTGGGTCGCAGTGCTCGAGTCGTTCGTCTCCATGATCATCATGGCTGTTATGACTGGTGTGGCATTTGTGAAGTTTGCTCGGCCACGGTCCTATATGATTTTCAGCGAAGTATTTACGGTATCACAAAGAGAAAGCGGTGGTCTTGAGATGCGCTTCCGTATCGTAAATGGCACGCAACGTGATGTAATCAGTCGGGGGGAAATCATTGAAGCTTCATTCAAGCTCATTCTGATGCGAGTGGAGGTATGATACGCTATGGATGATAGTCGATCTACAGCACCGCTCGTTGTCGCTAACTATCAACTGATTGCTTTGGGGCTGTTTCTGATTCATGCAGGACGCAACCAATGGGGGGAAAAAATTGTGCTATTACGATTTGAACTTGAAGACGTCAAATTTTATCACGCTCCGACTGGAGGCTGATATAGTACATCGTATTGAACAAGATAGCCCATTCTTCGGGATGACCCAAGAGGATATCGTGAGTTCTGACTTCTTGCTTATCCTGATGATGTCGGGCGTGGATGAAAATTTACACGACATGGTCCACCACCAAATCGAATACACGCAAGACAGCATGCGATGGGGGGCCAAGTTCTCACCGGTCGTTGAATGGGACAACGCGAACAAGCGTGTAGTATTGGATTTCAAGTTCATATCCGAGACGATACCAGCTCCGATTGATCGTAGCTACACGGTTTCTGAAATCGATACTTCCGCAGTAGCCTTGGAGAGCTGTACCACCGACGACGAATCGCCTCCTCGTTTGTCACAATTGAATGGCATTGTCTGTAGTGATGATTCAAGTGGTTTGTATTTCAAGAGAAGGCTTCACTCCTCCATCTCGACCGAGATCAATCACGATCGCGAAGCCAATATTGTCGACAACAGTGATCTTGAATCAACAGAAGCCTTTCACGATGCGGAGGCTTTGGGCGCTGAAGAAAGAGGTAGTAATAGCAGCAAGAGTGCTATTTCGACACGAACAAATTCGGGCTCAGAGAAAGATGAAGGAAACGGACAATTGTACCGTCGTCGCGTACGATTTGATCAGCACCGCCGATCAAATAGATTCCATCTCAACTGGGGTACCAGGCGCGCGTATCATCGTTCACCGAGCAGTACCGTGCACGAGCAGCCTATGAGCTTGCTCAGGAGACGAGTTCGGTTCAAGAATCATCCACTGAGCCGTTTTTCGAAAGGATTATACTACCACGCTCTGGAGACGTCATGGCTCCGCTTGTTTGGATTGCTCGCACTGATGTACTTCTCTGCGATTGCTTTAGTCGCCGTGCTGATTCACGTTTCGGTAAGTGCTCCTTGGCGCCATTCTTTCTCGATACGACATTGTGTGTTTCACTAACTCACCGGTAAAGTCCGCAAGCGCAGTATTACAAGCATCAAGCCCTGGGTTCGTGGAACAGTATCTACAGATCTTCTATTTCAGTGCGCAGACAATTTCCACCATAGGGTATGGAGCTTTGAGCCCAAATCCTCAAGACGACGTGGTTAATTTCTACGTGGCACTCCTCACGATAGTTGGTATCGTGGTCTCCACCTTGCTTACAGGTAAGAGCAGCGTTTCATCTTGTTGTTTTTCAGTCTGCACGTGGGATGTGGCAGTGATCTGAACGCGTGCTGGTGCAAAAGGTCTGGCGTGGGCCAAATTCTCGATTCCAAATGCATCTACAATACTTTTCAGCGATAATCTACTGTTAACGGCGTTCCATGGTCATCGTGCGATCATGTTTCGAGCTGCTAACAACCGCACATTCGGGACCGTCATCGAAGGCTCATTCCGGTATGTGATCAAGATCGCTTTAGATATCAGATGCAGGTCTAGCTGTCGTATGAACTCATTTGTGCGTGTTGTTTTCTTTTTAAGTGTCAGTGTTGTCCTTTTGAATCGTCAAATGGCTCGAAAGGAGACCCATGAGCTCCAGCTTTGTCGCAATGTCTGGCCGATTGTTCAAATTGATACTACTGTCACGCATATCATTGATGA
The DNA here is from genome assembly GCA_023336285.1 of Pythium grandisporangium. NCBI lineage: Eukaryota > Oomycota > Peronosporomycetes > Pythiales > Pythiaceae > Pythium > Pythium grandisporangium. The sequence continues at coordinate 7,325 of JAADWT010000010.1, forward strand.
GACATCGCCCCTGTATATGCTATCTACGGACGAATTGTTATCTGGTGACCATTACTTCGTGGTATTGTTCACTGGACTCGATAGTGTGATTGTCGAAAATATGTTTGCACGGAGGACTTATCACAGCTGCGACATATTGGTTGGGCACCACTTCGTTGACAATGTCAAGTTGGCCGTTGATGGTCTGCACATCGACTTGGAGGCGATCAATGAAACAATTCTCATGCCTGACATCGACCTTCAAGAATTTCGGCTCTACATGGAACCACCTCCCATTATATTGGCGGAGGATGGCAACCCAGAAGAGAAGCACGATATATTGATTGAACAAGGCCGATCTTCGTGGTTAGGAAACGAAGTCGAAAGTCCCAAATCGAGCTACTCGCTGATGTAATGCATTTATCTGATGAAACAATTCCAACGTTATTAGTCAAGTTGGGGACAGTACCCCTCCCTAAATTAGTATTGGTTGTACTTCAAGTATATTATATTCCAAAATTAAATTTCCCGAAATACAATTCACCATAATTGTCACTGGGCATACTTCTGTTAGAAACGATTACGCGCTTTAGATTTGATTCGCTGAAATGCGGACATGCGTATTTAATTGTGCGTACGTGTGACAGATTGGACAAAACATGTCCTCTTAAACACGATTTTGAGCTGACGGTTTATAAGCCAAGGCGGATTTGTATTGTCACACCTCGCTGTCGGTTGACAAACAAACACATCGTTGTTGTCCCGGGCAGGAACTCGAGAGCAATAGCTTGGAGAAAAAAACAAAAGACGAAGAAAAAGAAGTCGACCAGAGGCGCGAGAGAGAGAGAGGGTGCGCGCGATGAGCAGTAGCAGCGTCGCGGAGCGCAGCGTCGCTGGGCGGAGCACTGCAGAGTCATCCATGCGGAGCATCGTTAGTGAGGATGACACCTCGGCCGCGCCTTCCCTTGTTGCGCCATGGCGAACGAGTGACGTAAGTGACGAACTTGGTGCCGAGAGTACGAGCGGCAGTCGAGTGGTGGCATCGCGAGCAGCGCCCATTCCACACGATCCGCCGCCTCTCTTCCCGCCGCATGGCTCGCATGGTTTACCGGGACCGCCATCAGAAGCCCCCACTGTTGGTTCATCTGTGCGAAGTAAAGCCACGCGGGATAGCATCGCGTACCTGTCACAAACACCAATTGAAGATTATGTGGCCAAGTACCAAGTGATCAAGAGCTCATGGCGTGGCAAATATGAACGCATTTTTGCCCTTGGTCCGACAAGATTCTGCACGATTGATCCAAAAGACTTTGAAGTCACCAATACTTGGCCATTGACGTCGCTCTTGAACATTACATTGGAGCAGGGCGATGAGGAGGGCTTTGTGTTGCACCTCAAGGGTTCAAAGAAGGACGAGCAACTCAAGCTACGATGCCGATTCCGTTCACATCTTCTCTCGGATGTATATCGGCTACAGGAGCGATGTTTACCACAACGGACTTCGGTACAGCAATTCGAGTGCTCCAAATTGCTACGTACAGGCGCTCAAATAGGTGGTGTTCTTGAGATCAACAAAGATTGCATTACGCTACGCAATTCCGACGGTGACTTCCGATCCACATACCGATTTGTTGAAATGGAGCATTTGTCGTTGGCTTCCGATGCGAAAGATGCCTTCATCATTGGATACCGTGGTCGACCGCGGCTCTTCTTTAGCGATCGTCGGCAGCAAATCTTATCACAGATTCAAAGCGCAGCTGAGAAAATTGGGATGCGACTTGCTCAGCGGAACGGTCTGAATGTTGCGGGTGTGTCCGAAGAGCGACGTTTGTATGGACAGGATGTAGGTAAACCGTTTGTGCGTTTCGCCGTTCAAAAGTTGACCCCCAAGTACTCAATTCCTGTCGAGCGAACCCTTTCATTGCATCAAAAGCATATCGTGGAGTCCGACCAAGATGGGGGTGTGGTATCCTGTCTTGAATACCGGCAGATATATGTATTGCTGCGCTCACCGAAAAACGCCAACAACTTTGACGTTCAATTCCTGAACGGCAGTACAACGCAATATGTGTCATCAGACCGGGATGGTGTGCTTGCTGCCATTTACGATTTGTGCGTAACTTGTAACGAGAACCCGGAGTTGTTCATCACGAGCATCCCAAACGAACGTGGTCTACGCCTATTGCCGTGCTTTGCGACGGAGGATCAAGCCGAGACGCACTCGTTTTTTGGAGATACATCGATTGGTATTTGCTTCATGCAGCGCATGACAGCTGTAGCCAAAATTGGACAATCTCATCGGGCAAGCAATCCAGCGTACGTTCGCATTTCAACCATAACGTTTATGGTTGTACATCTGGTCGTTCGGTGCTGAGCTCGTGTTTTGTGGAACTTCTGGTGTGGGAATCTTATCTTGTATTTGATGCTTTTGCAGGTTTATCGAAATTACCCAAGAATTTAATGCCAACGTCCCAGCCAGTGGAATTCTTTACGACACCAAACATAGCATTGTTGCTGATGCTCTACGGCCAATCAGCACACAGTTGTATTTGATTTCAAAAGCAAGCCCGATCGCGTCACAGTCAGCAATAGCACTACTACAAGCCTTGTTTCGCATCGCCACTTCTTTCTATGGCTTTCGAGAGGTTGCTCAAGTCAATCACTTAGGTGATTCGCTTACAAACTTGGTTCTCCACGGTGACGAGTTCGTTGTTTTTTGGGTTACGTTGCTACTGAATCGGCTTACTATACACAAGACCCCGAGCAGTACAAGTACGTTTTCCGTTCTCGTCCCGATAATACATAAATGGTGTCAGGTATTGTTTTCAATTTTCTAACCAGATTTATGCGAATGTCAGAGCTTGATGCGGCTGCAATTCGATCTTGTGAACAGGTTGAAGCACAGAATAAAACGATTCTTCTTGGTAATTCGTACCTTATTCAATCACTCGTCACTCATCTCGATGGAGTAGATGTGAAGGGGATGAAGCTGAATCCGCAGTCGGTACTCCGACGTCGTGTTGGGCCGTTGGTAATTATGGGGATGCTGCAGTTGTTGGAAGGGTCTTTGTGTTCTCGACGGCAAACTACAGCGCCAGAAGACTTCCAAGTCATCGTTAGCGAGGTTGCCAAGTACTATGGAACATTGCTCAAAACTTTGTTCCAGTCTCGCTGTGCTACTACGGTGGAGGCATGTACGCTACTTTTGAAATCGATATTAGAGGAGTGCGCTTCGGATGTAGCGACACAAATCCGAAATACTGCGCTCATTGAAGGCATCGTGCTCCGGCACTTCTACCAGGCAATATTCGACTCATCCTTCGATCAGCGGTCCGTGAGTCGCTATCTCATCTCGCTATGGATGAGTCACCATACCTCGTCAAAGGATCTACTTGCACGTATGTTACCTCGCGGATTCCTTAATCTACTGAGCAAGCCTTTCGCGTCTCTGGAGGAAATGCACGAGCTCGATGAGTTAGAGCGTGAACAAGGTGTGGGATCGCTCACCAATGAATCAAGGTTGTCGCTACTTAGTGATGAATCGTCGGTTTTTGATATGGACATGTGGTCTTTACCAGCTGACCGAGAAAACGATAATGGCTTATCAATGGGCCGTATTGCTTCACGGGCTTCGTTTGAAAATACTAGTGCACTTGCTGCACTTCAGCAGCACGGTGGATCAAGTTCGTTGATGTTTGAGTCACGCACCTCCATAGCTGGTGCAGCAAATTCGTCGACACGTGATTCGATGGGTACACAAATCGAGAACGAGTATACCAAGTCACGAATGCTTCAGAAAATGCAAAGTTCAGTCACCATGCACTCGCAACATGGAGAACTGCAAAGTGACGGTGTCAGTGATTCAAGGTTGTCGTTGCGTGATCTATTGCCGCGGCAATCAATGTCAGCTGCCGATGGAACAGGGTTAACAGGATCTCGCGTCCGTAAGCGAGACCTGGCATATAATTTCGTCGCAAACGCGGTCACGAAATCCAAATCAGAACGCTTTGTACCAATGAAAATGAAGAAAAGCTCGAGACACAAGTCCAAGCTTTATGAAAAAGACAACCGCGCACCGGAGAATTTTCGTCTTCTCTTCCATATGATCGGCCGCGACCACGAGAACGTCGAATTGATTTGGAATGTGCATACGCGTACTGAGCTGAAGCGCGCGTTGCTATACGAAATCCAGCGATTTAGTAGTTATCAAAACGGTGCTGGTCAAGGATCTGCAATTTGGAATCACGAAGATTTTTGTGTCAGATATGAGAGTCTCGCCCACGAACTTACTGTGGGCGGTTGCTACGTGCGCTTGTTGTGTGAACTGCCATCCAAATCATTTACGACAAGTATGACCGGTAGTGCGAGCAACCTATTTCCATCTGACTTCAATTCTGATTGCGAAAATAGTTCATTGATCGGAAGTAAAATATCGTGCGAAGACCAATTTTCCTGTCCGGCAATGGAGGTGGTCAACGTGTCAAATCCTCAATCGTTGGTGGAGCATCTTTACCGAAGGATTCTTCGCGAAAACATTCGTGCTGAACATCATGACGAAATAAAAACGAGCATCGATTGCATTCAAGGTCTCAGGATCGTTGGTGGAGCGTTTGCAAGTGTACCCGGTGCCACCGATCTCGACGAAGTTGGTTATCTATTCGATCTTATCAAGGACACGATTCACGCTCCTGTGCTAGAGAGCCTGTTGCAGGCAGTTCGAGCTCTGTGTATGTCGAAAGCCAACTCAAGGCGCCTATTGGAGACTGAATCAATCGTAGATATTGTAGTGCATCTCCTTCAGCTTGGACATATCGCCGGTAGGACAGCAAGAAGTGGAACACCCAACGAAAGGGCTAGCGTATGGCGACTCCGGGCATGCGACAGTGAAACCTTTGGGGGAGCTTCAACCGTTACCGAGCTTCAGTCCACAATGAGCGGCGTGGATATCAAAACGTGTCAGGTTGAACGAGTCAGTGATGTTGTGTGTGTTGCATCCTACAATGGGATAGGTGGAACGTACCTACTTGAAAATATGCAGTTGCGTTGGGAGCTCGCAATGAAGGGTGACGTAAACCCAGAACAAATTGCTCATGATGCCGTGAACATTTTGCTCTCGATCGCCTACAGCAGCAGTCTCATGGAATGCCCAGACAAGGCGCACCATTCTAATAAAGGGGCCCTTTTCCCTGTCCTTCGATCGAAGGTCGTGCTATGGAATCAAGTCCGCAGAATCATTCCATTGCTCGCACGTTTTCAGTCCCCACAGCTTTGTATGCAAGCCGCGAAGTTACTCAACTTCTTATTTCTTGGTGGAGGGGTGCACCTACTTGCTTCGGATGATGTTACGAACCGTGCTCGTTTGAATGTTTGGGGTCTTTTCTACATGGCGTTCGTCACAGAATTCAGTAGTTTTGACGAAGTTGCGGAGTTGCTCAAGTCCACGCACCTTTTCCAAGATGGTATCGTTTCTGGCTCGAGCGCTCTTCGTGGTATTCTACCGGATGCTATGATCAGACTTTTAGAACAAGCCAGCCCGGGCGAGTTCTCTGCTACATTTTCTGGGAGTTGTTCTTCTCCAGAAGTGATTTGGAACCAGGATATGCTAGCACAGCTTCGTGCAAATTGTAAAGATCATCTGGAGGACTATCTTGAGATTCTGCAGGAGGACGTCTCTAGTGAGTGGAAGTATTGCCCAATGGCACCAGTGACGTACGGGGAGTTGGACGAAGAGCTCTGGTGCAGTGGTGTGTACTTAAACAACTTTTGCGAGCAATTCGAGTTCCGAATCGATATTCCGCTGGAGTTTACAAACGAATTGATGCATCAATGGCGAGCGGAAACTAATCGACGAGCGGCAAGGTACAAATATGAAGAGGCTGCTGAGCTCCTTGGTGTTGAATTTACTGGTACTGCACGTGATCAACACGAGAAGTACCGCGCAGGATTCAAAGATTCTGTTCGTAGGTTGCAGGTGGGACACGATACGGCTGACGTATACAACGACAGGTATGCCAAGCTGGGGTGTTTTGGGCGATTTAACATGCGTGCATTACTTACCTTTCTTTTTATCTCGATGTGGTTGCGGGTTGTTGTTTCTTACGTAGACTGGCTGACTTTCACGAAGCATTTGGTGTATTAACGTCGCCTCGGCCTAGTCTTCTCACTGAAGGCCACGACCCAGTTAATCTCCTTCTGATCCTGAATGCTCTCGTGGAAATGTGCAACCGCTATCCTACAGAACTCGAGCACTACGCTTTTGACTGCTATGATCTTTTACTGCCATTGCTAAACACGTACTGCACGGCAAGCGGTGTTGCAGCGCCTGCGACATCCAATGACCAGTGTTTCGACATCGCAGTATGTGCAGCCGAATTGCTGTATAATTCATGCGCCGTGAGTGTCCAAAATTCGGAAATTTTGCTACGCCAGCCAGATCTTGCAACACTCGAAAGGGTTGTCGCTTATTGTGTGAACGCAATGGTTAAAGATCCTATAGACCATGATATCCGTCTAGAGCGAGTTTGCTTTTTCTTGTTACAGACTGTGACAGGGTTGGTTGCGTCTCCTTCCGGTCGAATGTGGATATTCTCGACGAATACTCTCATGTTCGATATGGTTCGCATTTTGTGGCTGTGGAATCACAGTCTACAGAAGTCGTTTTTACGGTCCAAGATTATACAACAAGTACTCGAGAGTGAGTTCATTATTTCCCTTATTGATGCTTCGGTTGCTAGGTTTATTCTACTTTGTTCCGCAATATGATTGTAAATGACTGAGTATTAACGATGTTCTGCTGTATCTACTATAGGTGCATCTCGAATGGCAGTGCGTGAAGTAAACCAACAGCGTTTACTGGAGCACGGAATACTCTGGCAATTGTTGCTCCTATTCTCCCCCCAGTACAACGTTGATTTGGACGATAGTGCTGTGCGTGCTCGCTTACGCACTAGCATCAAATCCCCAGATGACGATTTTATGGCTATTGCAGATGAAATTCAGAACCTGCTGTCGGTGATGGCTGTTCGGTGTCTTTGTCGGCTTGGTGGTTTTGCTTCAAACGTTTCCGAGCTCGTATCCCCCAAGAACCACGATATGGTGGTCGCAGCGATGAATTCGCTACTCACTCCAAACCTCGCAAAACTACTCCGGCTCGATAGCCATCACGAGTTTCTAAAGATTTTCCACAGTGACTGCGAGTCATACACTCTGTTTTGGAACGCTGAAATGCGCAAAGAAATGCTTGACTTTATCAAGCCGTTCGGGGATGCAGAGCCAAGTCTTGTGATATGTGAAACTTACGCCGATGCTGTGAAATTTCGGTTTGAATATCTTGGCATGGTGTTCGCAATTGGTGATCTCTACGTGAACACGCTGATTGCTAGTCTGGAAGTACTCCAACAAACTGAATTGCAAGTTCCAGCCGATAAAATAGGTCTCACTACTCAATTTTTTGCTGAATTATTTGGATTTATTGACACTGGGAAGCTCGGCCAAGTGCCAAACACGACCTATACGCCAGTTCTACCTGGTTCAGCATCACCGGTATCTCTTCCCCCACATTCTGGGTGGAAGCTCCCCCGATCTGAACTCGAGACAACTTTACGAGTTACTGCTCTAAACTGTTTGGCGGTTGCATGTGAAGTCGTGCCCAACCTCGTTGAAAGTTACGTTGTTGACGATTTATCCGTGATCAAAATGATCCTCCGAATGCTGTTTCCTCCAGAAAATGAGGTTCACGAGCGGGATGGGGACGACAACGAGGAAAGCCTAGTGTTTTCAGATGATCTCTACGTATCAGCACGCTACCATTGCCTTACCTTGCTGTGTTCACTCGCAAAATGTGATCGTTTCGGCCGTGCATCTCATGAAGTTGGTATTTGCGACATTTTGATTGAAGTCGTTCACCTCTGCCGAGATATTGGGCCAATGGTAATTGCTATTATCGAAAATCTTTGTCACGCTGCCGCGCGTGCCGAATTTATCTCCGACATATTACAGACAGGATCGTATATCGAGTTTATCGGATGGTTGGTTGGTGTTGAAGAAGCCGCCTCTGAAGAAGAAATTCAGATGGCTGAAGATTTAAAAACACCGTGCGCTAAACTGCTGGCTGAGATGATGCGCCCTGGTGGCGCTTTAGGGCATGAAAGCACAACTGCGCTGAGCCGCTTTCTCCCAATCGCACTTTGTGATCAGTTGACGGCAGATCCAGCGGCGTTTGTCACCTTCTATCGAGTAAGTGATGGAAGGAATTCACCCACAATTCACTATTGTATTCTTGGTTGGATGTCTAAAAGTATTAACGGTATGATTCCTTCCTTTGCTGCGCCTCTCAATAAAAAAAATTGTTATAGGGGGACCACGCCACTCCCGAACTCGTGTGGAACGATGCGATGCGGACTCACTTGCAGTTTAATCTTGTTGAATTTCTCAATGAATATTACTCGGCGGAATCTCCATCGGAAAGTGATGGCGCAGAGCCATCGTCTTCAATTGTTGCCACATTCACAGTCGACTATAGGGGTGTTTACCCGCACCCGATGACCGGAAACGTTTATCTCAGCTTGTTCATGATCAACCCAACTTTCCAACTGCGCGATCCACTGTACGTGCAACCCCCATGCTCGCTCGTATGTAACTTGGCAGATCGATATGCGTACTTATTTTTATTTGTTCGCTTTTGAAGCTATTTTGTGTGTTCCCTTTGGGAAGAATTTCAGCAATTATTTGGGGAACTGAGCCGTCTGACTTCGGATCTTCGCATGACCCGCAGTCCAGATGATGACATGACGACCCAGCAGCATGAAGGATTCCTCGATCTAGTAACCGCATGCATGGTTTGCGTCCTAAGGGTACGTTGACAGAATTCTACGCAACGGACCTAATAAATTCTGACACGGAGGTTACTTTACTTTTCATGTAGGTCAATCCGTGGGTTCTTGATACCATGGCGGACGCAAAAATACCAGAAAAGTGTTGTGCTTATCTGACTGAAAGCACTCGAAGCCACTACTCAGTTGCGTGCGTCATTAGCGTGATACGTTTGCTTCGCGTGTTCAGCATGTCGAAGATATGTGTCGCAACCTTGCAGCCGATGTGCTCTGGGCTGTTTACGTGTCTTCTAGCTCACATGAGTCCATCTCATCAGGGTGTGCTACACCGCGAGTCGGCTTACACGTTGGAGATTATTCGTCGCGTCATTGCCAATTTCCCGAATAATATTTCAAACGGCGAAGGAGTAGTCACAATCGCGATGCGCCTTGATCTCTTTGGGTACCTTCTCAATTTATTAGAGAACCCCGGATCTATGGGATCCGTATCGCAACCACATGTCGTGAGAGCGATCGCGATTGACATTTTGCGAATGCTGGAAACGGTAAGATGAAATTCGTTATTTGTTCATTTGATTTGGATCCCGTTGCTAATTTTGTTTCGTGAACCAGGATCGTCTCCAATCCAAAGCTGCGCATGACTTTCTCAAGAAGAATAAACGATGGGAAAAGAAATTCCGCCATGAAGCCACAGCAATCCCCGTGCCCGGAAACCCTGAGGATCCCTTTCTTGTCAATTACTCTCCAGACATCGATCAAATGGTTGCCCAACACGTGTCGAAAGCTCCTGCAGCTCCTCCTCAGGCCGCATTAAATACTCACTCCAACCCAAATGGGATTGGGAGGGAGTCCCTGACAACGAGGTACCGTAGCCCCGCACAGGCGCACACGACTAGAGCAATCGAAAGAGAATCTTACCAACAGTCCGACCGACTTGGAAAATCCGAGAAAAAAGGAGCACGATTCAAGACTCTTTTTTCGAGAGACAAGTAGATGTGAATGCGTGGGGAATCATCACACACAAGACTGCGTCTATCGAGTAAACTCTTATCACGCGAGAGAACGGCATACGACAATAAACGTATTGATTCCCGTTGCTTTACGTTCGTGGAATGTATGTGGCTACGATTTGTCACGAAATGATTGATCCAAGCAGCAACTCTTCATAGTTTGCTGCTAAATGCTCCCACGTGAATTTTTTAAATGCACTGCTGTTTTCGAGGAAAAAGCTGCGCGCTGGGGCTGGGTTTCCACACAGGTACTTGAGCTTCTTGAATAATTGACGTTGTGTATTGTAAACATTGGCCCGGTCAAAGAACTCAGGATACACCAACCGATTTGGCACCAGTGGGTAGCACCCACATAGAACAGCCTCCAAGACCGATACACCGAAGAACTCGTGATTGCTGGTAGATACGACCACGTCTGCCATCGTCAATAGCTCGAAGTAACTTGTTCTGCTTGGTGCAAACCCCCAGTGCAGAATCGTGGCATTATCTGATGCCTCCAATTGCGATTTCGCTTCTCGGAAAACGTTTGGGCTCGCCTGAAAAGCCTCACCGAGAACAACGACCTGAAATTTTATGCCACTTACATCCAGCTCATGCAAGGTATCGAAGAACGCTTGTGGATTCTTGTCGTACTCCCACCGGTGGTTCCACAAGATGGTCAGCATATTCTTCGGTTTTGCAGTCGTTGCTGCGGTGAGGAGAGCAGGGAGCTGGGGTGGCATCTGCAGAGGAAAATAGAGCACTGTGCTCATGCCAAGGAATCGCTGAGCCAGATTGTGGATGCGAAGTTCTTGCTCGGGAATCTTGTTGATAAATGCGTCCACCTTGCTAAGAAAACTAGAACGATTGAATTCAGAATTGAATACAAGCGTGTCAGCTGCCAGACACGAGAGTATCTGCGACCAGCCAATTTGGAAATCCTCCGCCGCAACACTGCGACGCTGGGATTCCTGTCCAGAACCAACCGCTCCGTGTGCGGAGGGGACTTGGTACGGGTACGTCAACTGATTCTCGTGGAAGTAGTAGATCTTGCGAACCTGGGGCCGCGCCAGGTCGGGGCGCAGGCCAAGCAGTTCGGCAAGATTGGTCATCGCTGTCACAAAAAGAACGCGCATGTCCGTGCTGCGTGGTATCGCCTCTGAAAAATATAGGGACGATGCCATTAGGCGCCAATGCCACTTGCGAGCTGGCAGCGAGCAGACGGTATAACGGATTTTGTGGGCGTCCAGCAATTGAGTGACGAGCAAATCCACGAGCTGTTTATGCGAGCCACCGTAGAACGGTTCGACGAGCACGACCTCAACTCCATCGCTGGCGAGTGAGCCACTGTCAACGCCAATCATTCTAGTCGCCTCGTGCGCGCCATCGTCCCTGGTAGCTTCCGCTTCATCACTCCGGTGCCGCTTGGACGCCATCGCTTACGTGGTTGGTTTGGTCATGTGGTTGCTGGTCAAGAATACGCAATCCTGTCGGGACGGTATACCGTATACCGTATACGCTATTTCGTTGGATGATTGGGATTCCTGGAATTACCAAAACACGGTAGGATCATTGTTTGTAGAGCGACCAAAGATCCTGGGGCTGATTGAAGTGTCTCCACAACGCAAAGCTTCCGCAATTGGAGACGACACCAAGCACAGACCTTCGTGGAATCATCCAGGATGAGGCGCGCCACTGGGCGTCGATCAATCAGGTTGCTGTCTATGTTGCTTTACTACCTGCTTGCCTGGATCGCACTGGTATCTATCGAGGTGCAGGGTGTGGATGAGTCCTTATCATTGTGGCTCACGGCACGAACAGGAGGTGCACTGCACGTGGAATGGTACGTGTTTGTTTACCCATCATCTGAGCAAATAGATCATTTTTTTATCGTGATAGGATGGATACACTTACTTTGCTGTCTGCATACTGTTTCTCTATTCATACTACTTGGACAGGGCCATTTTGCCATCAGCATCGGGTACTAGTGGCAACTCGGATATCCATGGCTTCCGTGTACTCGTGAATGCGACCGACGTTGGGATCACTGACGAGCTTACACTCGCGTACAGTGTTTATGGACTCGTAAATGACACCGATTACCTCGTTCAAGTGATTGGAATTACCGAGAATGTGACAGAGAGCACAGGACCAGTTTTCTCTAATGTGCTCACCACGAGCACATTGAGCCGTTCGGCGCTGGATGCACCCCCGGAACCAGAACTCGTGGCAGCTGGGGGAGGATACCTGCATATCCGGGTAACGCCCCCTCTTGATACTGGAGGAGTGCCGATTGCTGGGATGACAGTGCTCGTTGTTTCCCCGACAAGCCACTTCTCTATCAGCCAACCAATTACGGAATTGGACTTTCCGGTATACAGGCTGAACGCTGCAACCAACTATCGCATTTCGACGTTTGCTGTGAGCATCGATGACGTGGAAGGGCTAACAAGCGCCGTACTCGTAGCGAACACTCTTATGCGCCAAGATCCAGGCCCATGCCCGCCTCCAAGACGTCTCAACGTCACAGGTCCGTTCAATGCTCATTTACAAGCTTCAAATCTATTCTTTCTGATTCACTGGTTCGATTGTCTCCATTCAACAATAGGCGGTTCGATCACACTTCAAATTGATCCTCCATTTGATGATGGTGAGACCTGTAATCTCGCCCGGGCTTTCGTCAATTGCCCTGTATAATGCATATGGAGTCCTAACGTGTCTCGTTTTCTGCAACGATAGGAGGCGCACGTGTCGTTGGATTCATGGTATTCATGTCGATCAACGGTACGAGTGAATTTGAAGAAGTGATAAACACCGTGGATTCAAGAATCCAGTCAAATGCTACTATTGTAACGGTTAAACGATTGCCGGGGCAAAACACGCTCCCTCTGCGTCCAAGTTCTCGCTATGATTTTAAAGTAATCGCGATTAACACGTTGGATATTTGCGTCGACCCAGCTGCTCACGATGCGAGCTTACGTCAAGCGGGAACAACAGTTGTGTGGACCAGTACTCTGTCGTCTCCTGAGGCACCTCCAGCTCCATACATTCTAAGTCGCACTGGTGGAAGTGTTCTCATTCAGCTACTGATGCCATTGAATTTGAATGGAGCCAGCCTTGTTGGGTTTGAAGTGGTAGTGAATGGATCATTACACGACTCGGTTGAATCCAAAACGGAATCTGTTTACACTATACATTCTTTGGCTGCACTATCAAGCTACGCTGTCAATGTCGCAGCCAAGACTAATGTCGGGACAAGTTCACTAAGTGAAGAACTTATCGTTTCGACTACTTCACCAACCCGGCCGTCGTCTCCGTTGAACGTAAACGTATCTTTGATTACGTGCAGTCGGGCTCTCGTAACTTGGTCTTCTCCACTAGATTCAGGAGGCGTTGCGATCAAAGGTAATATGGAAACAAGCAACCGCTGCTGTTGAAAAACTATTCACTTCCCTATGCGATACATTCTTGTGTGTGTGTGTTTCAGAATACACCGTATACATGTTTACTCAGGTTGGGTCAACGAAGACAACGGTCACGCTGGAAAGTTCGGTTTGGCTAACGGGACTATTGGCCAATACAGTGTACACGCTAAAGATCACTGCGATGAATGCGCTCGGAAAAATAAGCACGACAATTGGGATAGATGGTTATTCTTTCAAGACATTTCCTTCCACACTGCCGACCGAGCCTCAAAACATTTCGCTGTTTTCCAGTACCGGTGGATCTATTGAGCTAAGCTGGAACCCACCTTTAGAATCAGGTGGAACGAACCTGAACGATATGATCTACAACATTTCAATGTTTGCTGTGTCCCCTTGCTTGGATAGCAGGGCAATTGACATATCAAACAGTTCGGATTTGTTTTGCGCAACGTGCGATATGGTTGAAGTACTTGGAAATGATGCGTACGAGCAGAAAGACGCGACCAGCAATTGTGAAATGACAAATCAAAACTGTTCTCCTGGTATGAGCAGGTGCTGTGTAACACAACTCACTAGTCAGTTTGCGTCCAGGCGCAAATGTGGTCGTTTGCAGAATACCAAACGATTTCGATTAATTTCAAAAGGGACGACGACAGCGACTGTCTTCGGTGACTTAACTCACTCTACAACGTATTACTTTGGTGTCCAAGCTGTGAATAGCATAGGAAAGAGCAATTTTTCGCAAATCGTCGGGCTCCAAACTGGGTGAGTAATGTCACCTGTGAATGCTGTCCTTCACTGGTCAAGGGATGTCAAATCGATAAAGGGTTGACTGAGGATTTAAACGTTCGCTTTGTTTCTATCCAAAATGTTGGTACTTATTTTATATAGGAGTGTGTCCGCGCCCGCGTACCCTGCCGATCTGCAGTCTATCGAAGGAACAGGCGGATCTATTACGTTGTCTTGGAAACCTCCGTATGACAGAGGAGGAAGTCCACTCATGGGCTACCGAGTTTTTCGTGATTACCAACTATTGACACCAAAACCAGTCAACGCTCCATTTACGGACTGTGGTGGGCTTACCGCAGAGACAAAATACATATATGGTGTTGCTGCAATAAATGGCTCCCAAATTGAAGGAAGCTTGTCGTCCATAGAGGTCCACTCATCCCAGCTATCCATTCCAATGGCACCTTCAATCGCGTTGGCCACCCGAACGCTTTCGTCAGTCAATATCAGTGTGAAGCCAGCGTGTGATTCTGGCGGACGTGACAAGCCGCTCACATATGTCTATATGCTCCAATATTCCGGAGAAATTTTGAATGTTGGTGAAATGTCCTGCTGCAACGTGGTGATCGATGGTCTCCAAGCAAACGAGTCATATCAGATCAGCATTGGTATGACAACGGAATTTGGGTTATTGTGGTCAAATGATACGATTTCTACCTCATCTGGGGTACCAGCAATTCCGAAGTTCGCGATTTTGCGTGCTTTCACATATTCTGTCGTCCTCAAAATATTGCCAAGCTCCCTCATTGACTTGGAAATTGCATCTTTCGAATTGACTTTAACTTCGATGGATGCGGCAAACCAGTCGCATCGAATTGCGTGCTCTAATGACGCAACTTCATTTTTTATATGCCCCGAGGAGTATCGGATCCAAGGATTAAATGCTAGCACCTCGTACATCCTGAACGCGTGGGCGGTGGGACCGTTGGGAACGAGTGAACCAACAACGTTACACTTTTCTACGAACGATGATGAGAACCGAGGTACGAATCTTAGTTTGCACATACCCGGCATATATTGGGGAATGGGGGGGGTCAAGTATTTCGCAGTGACTCTTATATGAATGCTCATTTATTGGTGCAGGTACATTTGTGTTGTCTTCCCATGAATACTTCACATCAAGCGACGAAACGATTACTGTCACGATTGAGCGTGCCGGAGGTAGATCTGGTAATAGCACAGTGGATATCGAATTGGAGATCTTGCAAACGCGAAGCACCGCCATGTGGACTTGTGGCTGCATTGATTTCGTTGGATGTGACTGTGAAATTCATTCCAGTACCAACGCAGAGTTTGATGGTGGTGATACATTTCAAGGAACATTGAGATTTTTGGATGGCCAAGAAGCTCAAAATGTCACAATCTCTGTATCGGTAGCGCTTGCTACATTCAGTCTGCCTATTGCTGGCGCATTGCGACTTGTCAATCCAGCGACAGATTTGGGCACACCGATGGAGGCATTAATTCATGTTGATTTCGACAAGCAACCAGGTGCAGTTGTCTTTTCCCGCAGTCAAGTAGAGGTGCTGGAAAATCAAACGTACGCACGGGTGGATTTGGTACGAGTGAACGGATCTCGAGGTGCTCTGCCATTCACAATTGAGACCTTTCCGATTACGGAAGGCGCGGAGTTGCAGTATCTCCCTCTTCGTATTGCAATGTCTTTCCAGGATCGGCAAAGCAGACTCACTACACAGATTAGGCTGGTCGACAATCTCTATTATCAAGGATCGAACTATTTCGGTGTTCGTATTGCTGGTCAACCTGCTAAACGTTCGGCGGAAATTTCGCAAGCCATCTTGGCATGTCAGATTGTGATACTAGACGACGAAGATATCACGATGCAACGCCCATCACAGCCAGTGGGCCTAGTGATAGCTTACGTGACAGGTGGGGAAATAGAGATATCTTGGCAACCGCCGGCGAAAATTGAACTCGAAGGTATCGTAAGTTCGAAAACGGTTTCAACAGACAACAGTAATGGAGAAGGCTATATCATTCGAGCAGTTAATCCTGCAAGTAACAGTACCCCAGTCAGCCTATACGATGCCAGAAATACTACGTTCATACTCTCATCCCTTCGACCGTCCACACTTTACCGATTAGAAGTTGCTGCTTGGAACGAATACGGTTTAGGTGAATTCACGAATGCATTATTAGTGATGACGACAGCCCCGTCTCCTCCGAGTGAACCACAAAAA
Source organism: Pythium grandisporangium (assembly GCA_023336285.1). NCBI lineage: Eukaryota > Oomycota > Peronosporomycetes > Pythiales > Pythiaceae > Pythium > Pythium grandisporangium. The sequence goes on from JAADWT010000010.1 coordinate 23,539, forward strand.
TTTCGGTCTACTACAGCTGCAAGCGCAAACATTACGTTGACATGGGATAAACCACGTGATACTGGTGGGTTAGCACTTCTAGGATATACACTGTGGATGGTTCAAGGATCTATCGAGAGCAAGATTGTATCCGTCCAAGCTGATGTGTCAGCATACACTGTGTCTGGTTTGACTGCAAGCACTACCTACGAATTTTTTCTCGTCGCTGCGACATCGCAGTTCTCACCACAAACGCCAAGCAAAAACTCGAGTCTGGGTAGCAAGAAATTCGGGTGGGTAGTCGCTTCAACGGCACCTCCAAGTTCTCCACCATATCCGCCAGAGGTTGAGTTATATCTTCCTCCAACTGCTGGGTCTCTTTCGTTTGAAATAATTCCACCCCGTGATACAGGTGGCACCCCGCTTACTGATTACACGCTCTATCTTCGACCGGTTTATATTCCGTTGGAAGGTATCGCTGATGGCGCGCAGATGAGTGGAGAGCACGTATTTCATGTAGCGTGCAACGGTACAACCGGGCATGTCAACAATGCAACAACGCTGTTTACTTGTTCTGTATATAATTTGCTCGCAAACACTAACTACGAAGTTTACGCTGCTGTATACAACATCATGGTACGTACAATCTGCAACGTATTCAGCACTCTATCAATAGCAAATGACCTCACTGTAATGCTATCAACATAGGGTCCAAGTCCTTCCAGTGCTCGAAAATTATTCAGTACAACTGCCACCTTGAACGTCCCGTCACCTCCAAGACGCTTTGGTGCTTCTCGCATTACTGCTGGCAACATCGAATTGTCGTGGGAAGCTCCCATTGACCTAGGTGGCGACTCGGATGTGGTTGGCTACACAATATTCCAACGAAATGACTGGCTTACAGAATCGTACTTCACGGTATACGACAGTGAGAATGACGATGAGCAAACATCATTTGTCGTTTCTCGCCTGAGCAGGAGTTCTCTGTACAGCTTCGCTATCGTCGCGTTGAACACCGCAAGCTTCTGTACAACTCCCGATACAGTTAGTCAAGATGCTACTTTTTTCACGGTCAGGACCCTGGATTACAGCCCAATTACACCACCAGGGACACCAAGTCTAGTTCGAGCAACAGGTGGTGCGCTCAATATTGCGTGGACTGAACCGGATGATATTGCTGGAATTTCGCTAGATGGATATTTGTTAGAGTGCGTTGTTACCGAAAAAAGCAGCGGGAACAACGAGACGGAAACGGAGTATGCAACTTCAGTAACTTTCCCAGCTGACGTCAATGAGTACACACACTATCACTTGATGGAGCAAACTCAGTATCGATACACAGTCATTGCACTCAATGCCGATGGTTCCAGTTTGCCCAGTGGATCCGCAACCTTTTCCACGGCGAAGTGTACCGAGCCGTCAGGCGTACAGAACGCTCACATACAAGACAAGTCTGGAGGTCGGATCGTTATCGCGTGGGGACTGCCGTTGGATACTGGCGGTCGTACTATCCAAAAGTATCAGGTGACACGTTTCAATCAAAATTCGTCAATTGTCGTTGATCCAATATACTTTGATGACGGTGGTTTGACTGCACTCACGTTATACACGTATGAAATTCGTGCGTTTAATGGATTATACTGGGGTGTCCCGCAATACGTATCGGGAAGTACCACCAATGCATCCGCCCCAGGCCCCATAGTCTTTGTATCTGTGATTTCATCTGGTGGTACGATCGATGCCGTATGGCAATCTTCTGGCGATACGGGGGGCATTCCGATCCTAGAATTTTCGATTGTACTACTAGAGAGAATTCAATCGACGATATTGCAAGTATTCCATGGGAATAGTAACTCGTGCACGTTCAGTGGCCCTAGCATCGTGGCAAATACAGAATATGTGCTAATGGGGGCAGTAGTGAACGAAGTTGGCAAGAGTAACGAGACCATGCATTCAGTGGTTACTGGCCCACCCAGTAAACCTGGGGAACCCGGTGAACCAGTGATATCCGACATATCAGGGGGGAGGGTAGCTGTGCAGGTTCAAGCTCCATGGATGAATGGTGGGGAAAACGTCACAATGATCCTATATCAGGGTACTGCCGTTGTATTTAGCTTCCCGACTGGCGAGCGGGAGTCTTCGACAATAGTTTATGGACTCGTCGCGATGACCGAATACACCTTTTGGATTGCAGCGCGCAACTCTGCTGGTCAAACTAATAGTACCCGTGCAGTCCGAGTAAATACGACTGCCGTGACATCTCCCGGGGCGGTACGATCTGTAACTCTGTTAGAAGCATATTTTGATCGCCTTCTAATTGAATGGCCACCAATCCAAGATACTGGTGGTGATCCAGCGGTACAATACATTGTTTCTATCAAGCAGAGTGATGGCTACGACAATTCCACCTCGGTCGATGTGTGGACATCTTCAACCACAGAACTGTTAACTGGACTAGAGCACTCCTCTTCGTATCTAATTTCGGTTTCTGCATTCACATCGCTCGGATTACATGGACCAACCAGCCCAGCAATTTCGGTTGAGACGGATCAACCTTCTCCTGGAGTGGTAATTGCGGAATTCAGCGAGATAGAAGTTGAAGAAGATGCGGGCGCCGTCTTGGTACCAGTGCTCCGGGTAAATGGATCGTTTGGTGAGATTGGTTATCGTGTCCAAACAATCAGTGACACAGCTTTTGCGTTCACTCACTTCGTCCCAATCTCTGATGAGATACATACTGTCGCCAACTATATCAAGACAGGAGTTGTGTCTATTCAAATTATGAACGATGCGATATATGCACCAGATACTCCATCGTTTCTTGTGATATTCGATGATATCGCTTCTGGAGTAACTACACAAACTCGTGTGAGGATACTTGACGACGGAGACGCTGGCTCCCTTTCGTTTGATAAACCCAGTGCTGAATTCTTGGAAAGTGCTGGCAACGTGTCGCTGATAGTGTCAAGACACGGTAGCACATCCCCAGTCGTTGTTATCGAGCCATATATATTGAGCACGAGTGGGTCTGCATTACCAGAACGATTCACACTAGTCAACGATCACATCACCTTCCTGGAAGGGGAAACAAATCATGCAATTATAGTGAAGCTCATGGATGACGCAGAATTTCAATATTGGAGTGACTCTGTCACTATTGGTTTTCGTGTACGTGAAGGAGGGGCTATACTGGGGAACCCAGCACTTATAAATCTCATTGCCGTTGACGATGGAGATATTTCAAGACCGAAGGAATGCACGAATTTGCAGGTGTTAGCGATCACTGGTGGATCTATACAATTAGCGTGGGATGGACCCGAAGATCGAGGTGGTAGAAACATTTCTAATGAGTATTTGGTCGAGTTGGTGTCAGACGAACTGGTGGCGGACACAATTATCACACCCGACGAAAGTATATTGATAAACGGTCTTTCTGCAAGGACAGCGTATGCCGTGCGAGTTTTTGCCGCAAATGACGCGGGTGTCGGGTTACCTAGTGACTCTATCCGAGTAAGTACACTAGAGTGGTCTCCATGTTCTGCTCCACTAGCAGTCACACTCGATTTCGCATCCGGTTCCGAATTGAAAGTCACCTGGACAGTTCCGATCGATAATGGGGGATCTGAAATTGTGTCCTACACAGCATACCAAGCTGTTGAGGAAAACGGGCAAATTGAATTGGTTCCCTTTCTGGTGCAAAATTGTAATGTGTCAACACCCGGGTGTAATATTCAAAAGCTACAGGCACTTTCTCCCTATGCTATCCAGATACGAGCTACAACTATACTGGGAGGCGATGGTGTACTATCGGAGCTCGTGAGTTTTAACACATCGTTCCCCGAAGTACCGAATGCCCCACCTTTGGCAATAACTGCCAAAGTAACGGCAGGTTCTCTTACAATAAATATGACCGAGCCGGGGGATATTGGTGGAAGTGCGATCCAGCAGTATCGATTATATATGCGCAAATATGCAACTGGTGATTTTGACCTGGTGTTTGAGGGCACTAGTAAAATATTCACGATGTACAACTTAGAACGCCGGACAATGTACGAAATAAAATATCAAGTGGTCAATTTCGTCGGCGAGAGTGCATTCAGTGAATTACTAAACATCGAAACGCTGGACAAGTCGCTTCCTTCAGCTCCCCAAAACGTGACACAGGTTAACGCAACTGGGGGAGCTGTAGCGTTAAGCTGGCAAGCACCGTTAGATCGTGGAGGAAGGGAAATTACAGGATACATGGCGATGGTTGTAAATACCTCGGAGAGTGAGTCGCAAACGGGATTGGATCCGATGAGTAATGTAGCTTCTGTTGATTGGGTTGGATACGATGGAACGGGGAACACCGGACGAAGCGCTATGATATATGGATTGAAAGCAGCCACGGTGTATCGTATATACCTGGTTGCGCTGACGGATATTTCGAATTGCTTTCACCAAAGCACTTACGAGAGAAGTGATGACCTGATGGTTTCAACGAGTCTTCCAACCAAACCAGGAATGCCTCCCGTAATGTACGTAACGGCCAAAACAGGTGGCTTGATCCAGCTGCAGTGGACCGAGCCGCAAGATACGGGAGGGGTTCCTATACTCAGCTACACATTGCTCCGAGTGCTACCAAATTCGACCAGTAGCGAAGTAACAGAGATACTGTCGGTTGTGAATTCCACCGAATCCCGCGAATTTTCACACAGCAGCCTCACAGCAACGACGACTTTTACATATGTGATTTTGGCCAGTAACATGATCGGGGACAGTTCACTAAGTATCCCTGTGACAGTCACTACATTGGCGCCAACCCCTCCGTCTGCTCCACTACGGTTGAAACAACTTGCATTTCCTAGTGGCGGAGCTATCGCTATTGGTTGGGATTCACCTTTGGACACTGGTGGGGCTTTGCTTCGTGGTTATACTGTGCTACGTGATGGCAAAATTGTGGGTAACGAGCTTTCATTCGGCACACGTTATTTCGTCGACAATTCTAGTATCCTCGTCGCGACATCATATGTGTATACCATTCGTGCGTTTTCGGAGGCGTCACTCGCTTCTGCAACGAGTAGTCCACTAAAAGCCACGGCTCCAGCCATGCCAACTAAACCAAAGATGGGTCGCTTTTTAAATCATACTACAACTTCTAGCACTATTACGGTACAGTGGGTCCCGAATCCAGATACAGGCGGTATACCAGTGGTGCGGTTTGAGATCACTCTTACACCATTGACTTCAACAAGTGTGAGTGACTTGGTGACTCATTCGTATGTTGGACCTCTAACCATGTACAAGTTTAGTCAGCTAAACGGTGACAGAGCGTACTCCATGCGGTTAACCGTTGTAAATGGAGTTGGTAAAAGTGACCCTTTCATTATGGAATTGAAAACAATGCCACCTACCCACCCAGATTCACCACCTCCTCCTGTCGCCATCTTGATTCGCGGTGGCAGCATAACATTTGAACTCTCTCTTCCTTTGGATCATGGTGGCGCAAAGGTGACAGAGCTGCGTTTATACAGTGCCAATTTGATCAATCTTGGAAGCGTGTCCGTCCCAGCGTCAGTGCTCGGTATTATCCATCTCACCAGATACGGATTCATACAAGAAACGGAATATACGTTCGTGGTGACAGCGATAAACATTGCAGGGGAAAGCACCACGAGCTCACCATTGACGGTTCGCACTGCTGTTGCAAACAACCCAGGTCCAATTTTGGTGGCCCCTACTGTAACTAGTACGACTGGAACAACGCTAGGTTTTTCTTGGGTTGAGCCAGTTGACTCTGGTGGTGACAAGAACATGTTCTATGAAGCACGACTCGTTCCCTCAGACTCTAGAACTGAGCCAGAGACTTTTATTTCAACTCAGGTCCGTTACATCACAGCCACAGCATTAAAGTACAACACAACTTATGCTGTTTCTGTGCGAGCGACAAATCAGGCCGGCAAGGGTTCATGGAGTCCGGTCCTAATGGCAACCACATACCCGGAAGCTGCTGGAACTTTTAGCTTTTCACCAACATCCGTTAGGGTTTCCATTTCGGAAGATGCTGGCCGCGTATTGCTAAGAGTATGGCGGTTCGCTGGTTTAAGTGGATCTGTAACAGTTGCGTATACGGTAAGTGCGGGCGATGCTTCCAGGCCAGCAACACTTGGAAGAGACTACGCATTGCTTGAAGACAATGCGGTCTCCAAGAAGAATATTTCAACTGGCTCCATGGTATTCGAATCGTTGCAAACGGAAGGTGTGATAGCAATAGCCATTATCAACGACTCGGACTATGAAGCAGGTGATGAGCAATTTACGGTTTCGATTACTGGTGTCACCGGCTCGGGAATACTTGGCACCAATCTAGTCGCAACCGTAACGATTCAGGATGATGGCGACGCCGGATATGTGAGCTTTACAAAGTCGACGTATGTCGTGTCAGAGTCAGAGATATTCGCTGTGCTCCCGATTGTTCGACTTGGTGGCGTTAGCAGCCGAATTTCTCTAACTTTCAACTGCATCGATATGACGGCAACCCTGGACCATGATTATCGCTTAGAAACAGCAATGGTGTACATGGAACATGGGCAACGGACTGGTGAATGCCGCTTGAGGATTTTTAACGACCGTGTATACGAGTATCCTGACGAGGCGTTGATTGTCGAAATGCATGTTTTTGGAGGTGCAATTGCAAGCGCTCCTTTTTCGACCATGCTAACAATTAAAGACGATGGGGACAAGTCGGAGCCTGGTATTATGGCAAGACCGGTGCTCATAAGTATGACGGGAGGACTTGTGCGGTTGCAAGTTGGCTCACCAAGTCACAATGGGAGTGCCAACGGAGCATTGACTGGGTTGATCCTTCGTATCACCAGTTTCGGTCGTATTGGTGACAGTTTACCTGGGGCGCCAATTATGATCGAGAGAAACGTTTCTGCGGCAAGAATAATCTCTGTTGGAAAACTGGCGGAACTTACATCGTACGCGATATCATTGGCGGCTCACAATTTACAAGGGCTCGGTCGATTCAGCGATAGTTTTCCATTTTCGACGTCCGCTGCAACTCTTCCAGGTCCAGTTGTTTCTATTGTTGAGGTGGGCGCAACTGGAGGCAGCATCATGATACGTTGGGACCCCCCTGACGATACGGGTGGTATAGCTATCACGAAATATCGCGTTTATATGGAAGATTCGCCAATGGTAACCCCCCTCCCCCTCCCCTTTGCATCCTGCATCCTTCTAGTTTTACTCATCGTGTGTTATGTTTAATCCATACACCATTCGCTGCACTGTTATGGTATCGTATGTCGTAGCACACGCGAGAAATGGGAGGCGGAACCACTCTCACTCAAATCACGGGATTGAATGCCTCAACTATGTATCAGTTTACTGTTCAGGTAAACAGGTTGAAAATCGCAGTGATCAAAACGATGTGGCATCCTCTAACGCATATGGTATCGATGATATAGGCGGGGAACGATGTCGCTGAACCTCCATCTGCAAACGGTTGGGGGGTGTTAAGCTCTCCCTTTACGGCATCAACAACACACGACACTCTTCCGGGTCCATGTGGTGTCACAACGGGAGCATTTGAGAGAGCAACGGGTGGCTCAGTAACTATGTCGTGGTTGGTACCCCAGGACACTGGTATGCTAGCCGCTTTCATGATGAGTCCATATAGATGCGATGCCAAATACGACTAACGGTGCTCTTCATTATCAATTGAAGGTGGAGTTCCGATTCAGGGATTTAGCGTGTTTGCTCGGAACTCAACTTCAGCGTTTTTCCTTGCCCATAGCAAACCCTCCAACCCGCAGCAATTTGGCACTGTGACTCAGTTGTACGCCAATGAGTGGTATGAGCTCTTCGTAATCGCGGAGAATGGTGTATTGCCCCAGGTTATCCCGGGCAGCATCACATGCTATGAGAGTAGTGGTGCGTTAGTCTCGTCGCGAGATCTCCGCTCCATTTTAACGTCCGGAAAAGTGATTGTTGTAGAGGTACTTTAATTTGCACTAGTTGCGCTCATTCTAGTTTGCTTTATCTGCAGGTGGGACTAAGCATGGTACCGTATTGTGTTCTTGGTTTGCCTTCGTTGTTATAGAATTATGTGTTCGTGATCGGTGATATGTCAACAGCAAGCAAAGTATCCATTCCCCTGAGAATACCACACATTGGGGCTTCGATAATCAATCAAGAGGGGCATATTATTGGTGAAACATCGCAGTTTGCCAATTTATCTACCGGCTCTGTCAGTATTCCGATGGCCCCGCCAGTTCCAGAGTTAATCAATGCTACCGGTGGTACGATTACCGTTAAAATCGAGTCCCCTGGTGATACCGGGGGCATTCCAATCGAACGATTTGAGGTTCTGGTTAATGGAGTCAGTCCGGTCGAAAGCAGTGTCCGCATGAGCGTCATTACAGACGGATACTTGAAGAAAACTCTCATAATGACCGTGACTGACCTTGGATCGTCCGAGACATATACATTCTCCGCCGTTGCCCTCAATGCGATATCTCTTTGCTATATGGACCGTAATTATGCGAGTGACCAAGCCTCATTCAAGACACAAGCGATTTCACGTCCAGATCCTCCTGGTATCGTAGTGAAGTATGTGACTGGTGGTGGAGTGACGCTGTTGCTGAACGACCCGTTTGACAAAGGTGGCCATGCAATCACGCTATACACATTGTACCTGACAACCGAGCCCCCAAACAGTAATGGTGACTCCTCTATGCGTTCGTGGAGACTCGTATATACTGGAAGTGATTCCGTCAAGGTCGTGGCCGGCCTTCAAGCGCTAACAAAGTATTATGTGAAGCTTTCCGTCTTCAATGGTGTTTTTGTGTCGACGAACTCGTCCGTGGTAGAGGTTTCCACATCGAACATTTCGCCACCCGGTCCGTGTGCTGCTCCGGAGCTTGTCTCGGTGACAGGTGGTATGTTGAACATATCTTGGTCGTATCCCGCTGACAATGGCGGGTCACCCGTCACAAGCTTTGTTGTAGTGATCCGACCAACCTCCGCGACTAGCGATGAGTGGCTTGACGCAGCTCTGCAAACGTTATCAGTGGGTGTTGATAGGGGCCTCCACTATGCAATTTATGGGCTTACTGCACTCACCCAGTACACCGTATCGATGCAGGCACGAAATTCAATCGGAATCGGTCCAAATGGCTTTGAAGCAACATTTTCAACGGAAAACAAAACAACACCTGTTGGAATGATTACAGTCGATTTAGGCAGCGTGACGGGCGGCGCTGCCAATATTCGTTTCAATGAGCCAATGGATTTGGGAGGAACGCTGCGTGAAAATATGCTCTATAGAGTGTTTATCAACGGTGCATACTCCAGAACCCTTACATATGCTGACCTTGGAAGCCAGGCCTCGACAAAGGATGCATCTGCTACAATGTCGCCCTCTCGGCGACTGTCGACTGTCTCTTCCGGAGCTGTCATTGGTGGTCTCGATCCATTGACTGTCTACGATATTCAAATCCAACCTATTAATTCTGTTGGCGACGGTAGGATATCACCCCGGACGTTGGTAGAGACTACTGTGGCTACAATCCCATCCCCTCCAGTTGCGCTCACTGCTATCGCAAGGTCTGGTGGTGCCATCGCAGTTAGTTGGGACCCCCCGTTAGATGCAGGAGGGCTTCCCATCCTGGAATACATTCTCTATATGGCACCTGCAGCCGAGGCTGAAGACGGTTCTGGGGTTAGACCAACTGGAGATTTTGTGGAGCGTTGCCGCGACACATTAACTTTATGTACTGTCACGGAACTCGAATCTAGTGCATCTTACAGTTTCCACGTGGTTGCAAGGAACGACAAAGGGATCTCTCTTCCAACGTTGAATGTATCACAACAGACTTTACCCGTGACGGCACCCAGTGTTCCAGGAAAGCCTCACGTAGCGAGTGTGAGTGATACCTCCATCGAACTTACATGGACATCCCCCCAGGACCTCGGAGGCGACTCAATTGCCAACTACGTTGTGACCGTCAGAAAAGTGAGTGATAGTGGACAAGGAAACAGTAGTGTGGAGTTGACCACCACGGAACCGACTGCCCATATATCGAATCTCCTATCTCCATCAACAACGTATGCGATCACAGTGGTAAGGATTTCCTAGTTACGCTAGTGACAACTCTCGGATGACGTATTTTCTCACTCCGGTTGGGCGTGCTCTACCATTTGCCATGCTTTTCAGGTTGCCAAGAATCACTATCTTGACTCGAGCAACGCTAGCATTGCCCGCTATGTGACCACATCTCGGGCAGTAAATGTCCCCGCTGATCCTATTGTAATGTGTGGTACGTATTGAAAGTCAGATAGCAGTGGTGTGTGCTGTGCAAAGCCCGACATTAATGGAATACTCACGCTCTATTTTGTTTTGCTCTTGACTCGTAGTTTCGCCTGTATCTGTAAGTCTCGTGTGGTTTTCATACCCTCTTGCGACGCGATACCGTGTTTACCAAGATTCGGTTGAGGTTTACGTCGGTGTATCTACAGCTTGGATGCCTGATCACGAAACTCTTGACGAGGATACACTATACGCCTTTACGATTGAAGCGGAGGTAGAGGGTACTTGGTCAGGTGCCGTTACGTCGCCAGTTAAAGGACGAACTTTGAAGCGAGGTGACGTATCTAGCTCATGCAAGAGCACGTTCGGAAGCATTAGGCTACTTGATTATTCTTTAGACTCTACAAAGACATGGCTTATCGAACCTGAGATGGAGTTCGAGAATCTTCTGCTAAAGGTACGAGCACATCAGTGTAGCCATGGATGCACTGTTCCTCTTGGGTTAGGCCCTAACATGTTATATGTTTGTGTATGTGGTATGAAGCAGTTCCTCTCATTCGACCTAGAGTGTGATCACGATTTTATCTCTATACTGGATGCAAATGATGGTTCGATACTGTGGAAAGGGGGTTGCCATCGAAATGGAACATTCATTTTTCAGGCAGGGTCTGCCGTGACAGTGAACTTCTCGTCAGATTCTAGTGTTAACCAGAAAGGGTTTTCACTGTTCTTTGAAGCAGACGGCGCTAACACTAATGACTTTCCGACGCGAATTCCAGCCCCACGTAATGCTGTTGCCGGCTACTCGGTTTGCTCTAGACACGGGCTACCCACGGATGATGGAACATGTGATTGCAGCGTTGGATTCACTGGTGAATCATGTAGCAATCGTGTAGTGTGCTGCTCGGACACGGAACGGTGTAATCATGTCGTGTGCTCTCGTGACCCATCACAAGTGATCGTGGTGTCGAATGAGTTTGGTGATGATGATCAAGGGACCGGAGAACTTATGGATACAAGCGAATCAGGATCCAGCACCAAGGCGGTGAAGACATTGCAAAGAGCAATTGAGCTTGTCCATAGCGGTGGCATGATCTTGGCTTTCCCTGGTATTTACAGTGGACCATTTAATTGCGATCTGCGTGTAAATCAACGCGACTTCAGCGTTACAAGTCTGTCCGGCCACAGATGGACGTCCGTGGATTGCAAATCAGCATCTCGAGCTTTGGCTTTTAAAGAATCTAATGTGACTTTGGAGGGGATTTCCTTTCGAAATGGCGATTCGGGGCAAGAAAGCGGAGGTGCAATTCTAATAGACGAATCATCGACGATCGAGCTGGTTGATGTTCAGATTTCGAATAGCCATTCTGGGCGTAATGGCGGGGCAATCGCTGCAAAGACTTCCAAAATCGTTCTGACCAATAGCTGTATCAGTGCATCCTCGTGTAACGGTACAGGGGGTGGCATGTTTATTGAAAACGCCCACGTCGAGTTAAACTATTCGAATTTGACCGACTGTACAGCTTCAAGTGGTGCATTACTTTCTCTCTATGGCAGCACCAGTGTCCGGGGCTCATCTGCGGTGACCGCTAAACTCTTACGTGGATTGGCTACCGGTTCGGGCGCGAAAAGTAGAGGTGGTGGAATCATAATTGCTGGTACTGCCGTGATCAAAGACATTTCAGTAATTTCAAATCATGCATCACGAGGTGGAGGAATCGAAGTTAGTGACGGAAGTTTCCTATCGCTGGACTCCTGCACTATAGATGAAAATTACGCGACCAGTGATGGTGGAGGTGTGTCACTAAGTGGAATCACATCACTTCGTCTCCGGCAAACCTATATTCGTAATAACACTGCAGAATCAGCTGGGGGTGGGCTGTACATAAATGCAGTAGCTGAAGTTGGGTTTGAATGGGGAGATACAGCTCAAAACTTGGATCATACGGCATCGTACTTGTATGCCAATCAAGCTGGTAAGGGTTCAAGCTATCACCTATATATATGTACGGTCGGACTGATAGTAACGTTTTGTTTCTGTAATTGTAGGTACTGGTGCAGGCATAGCGCTTTGGAACGCAACAGCGACTTTATCAAATATCCGCGCCTCGGACGGATATGCGAAATACACTGGCGGAGGCGTAAGCGTCGATTCCAGTGTGATTCAGATCACGAATATGAGTGTTTCTAGAAACACTGCTACACGTGGCGGAGGGTTTTACGTTTCAAATTCTGTGATGGCGAGTGTTGGCACTGCCATGATTGAACGAAATGTTGCAGTAAATGGTGGTGGCGTTTTCGTGCGTGGCAACACCCATTTTGTGGGTCGTAATGAAAACAAATTATGGATCTCACAAAACCAGGCGACCAATATTGGTGGTGGTATATGCGCGACGGGTGTCAATATCACAATAGAATATGTTACTATTGATGAGTGCACGGCGAATGGAGACGGTGGCGGTGGATATTTGTCCGACGCATCAGTTCAAGTTGGCAGCGTTCATATTACTGGAAGCTCAGCGAATTATCGTGGTGGGGGTATCGTCCTTGCTAATAGTAGCTCGCTTCGAGCCAGTGAAAAGTTTTCTATCACAGATTGCAGTGCGAGAGATGGCGGTGGCGTTGCAGTGTTCGGAGGTAACAACCAGGCCGAAGGGGACATTTTGATTGTTGGGTGTGTTGCCCACAACGACGGAGGCGGGCTGTTTGCTCGACACACTTCCTTACAAGTTAACGGATTACGTGTCTCCGAGTGTACTGCTAATCGAGGCGGTGGTTTGTTCTTGAATTTATCTGAAGTCTCACTTTTTGAACTGAACGTGGAAATGTGCAATGCAACGAGGGAAGGTGGTGGTATGTACGTGTCCGACGTGCCACGGCTCTCACTGGACCGTGTCGCATTAACATCCCACCGCAGTTCCCAATCAGGGGGTGGCCTGTTCATGGCGAAATCGAATGCCACGCACTTGAATGTTGTAATTACTGAGAACGAAGCAAAAATGGGTGGAGGAATGCATATTTTGGACAGCTACTTTAATCCAACAACATCTCGCTACGCATTGCTAGAGCCCGGTGACATGTGTGAACTATCCAACAATCATGCAGATATTATCGGGGGCAACGTATTAGTATCCGGAGTGACCCTCCTTCGAGGTATGCATATTTCCACTGGTTCGGCTGAGCTTGGTGGGGGCGTAACAGTCAGCAATTCGTCACACGTCTCTATTCGCGACTCTCTGATGGTAGATAATACCGCAAACGCGGAAGGAGGTGGGATCCGTTTGATGCGGCATTCCATATGTGATCTCCAAAATGTAAACGTCACATCAAATGAAGTAAAGACGGGCGGTGGTGGTGGGCTATGGATCGAAGAATCCGTGGTATCTCACCAAAATGTCTTCGTCACTTTCAATCTGGCAGTGAGTGGAGCTGGCGTGTATCTCGAAGGAAATTCCAGCTTGGTATCCCTGTCGTCTGCATTACGAGCACAATTGGTGCTGGAGGCCAATCCGGGTTTAGCTGAATGGCTCGGCGTGCGTGGTGGAGGTATCTATGTAGCACAATTCAGCCATGTTACAGTGGAACATGTGAACGTCATCAAAGGTAAAGCAGCAAAGGGAGGTGGCATCTACCTGTCAAAATCAGCAAAACTCGAACTCGTTGACTCGATTGTGTCGGACAATGCTGCTAATGATGGCGGTGCTCTTTATCAAGACGGTGGGAGTGAATTGGAAGTAGTCAATTGTGAGTTTTACTCGAACATTGCAAGCGTAGCAGGAGGCGCAGTAGCAATGGAGGGAGAATCGGACGCATATTCAAAAGCAAGCTTTGTTGGGAGCCTTTTCCACAGCAATCAAGCCGCAGAATCTGGTGGCGGCGTTGCCTTAATATTTGCTGAATTGCGAGTATCTGCATCACAGATGTCAGGAAATCGGGTTGTGAGTGGTTCGGGTGGTGCATTGTACATATCTAGCTCAAGTTCGGCTACTGTCAATAATTCAACACTCGACAGCAGTCTCAGTGCAGCTCGTATACAGTCAGGCGGTGTCATCTATATCGAGGGGGGGCTATCCTCATTGAAGGTTATCGGTTCACAGCTATCTAATGGCCGATCGTATTGGGGTGGAGGTATCTACGCGTTCGGTGGAAGGGTTGAGATAGTTGACTCTACCGTAGAGCATGGAGATGCACTTGAGTTTGGAGGTGGCCTATTTGCCGAAAACGCAATTATCAGCTTGGAAGGGTCTGTGATGAGAAACAACTCAGCTAACTATGACGGAGGTGGTGTGTATATGCGTGGGGGAGGCTCGTTATCGGTCAGCGAAAGTTCTGTTTTGGAAAACAAAGTAAATGACAACGGTGGAGGTGTCTTTATAGCTCCAGGGGCTGGGATTACAGCCACAATTGTATCCACGATATTCGAACGCAACACAAACTTTGGTGTTGGCTCTGCAATTTATGTGGGTCGCAAAGATAACCTGACCCTGACTGCGAGCTCCCTAATCCGAAATGGTGGTGCCTCTACAGAAGCAGGAGCATTGTATGTGGCTGACGCATATGTCAGCATCAGCGGTTCAGTGTTTAAGAGGAACATTGCAAAACGTGGCGGAGCTGTAGAAGCTACGCGAAGATCACGCGTGATCGCAAATAACAGCGTGTTCAACGATAATACGGCATTACTATGGGGTGGTGCAATGCACTTAGCAGTTCGAGCTATTGCGAATATTTCTAATTGTCAATTCACTGGCAATATTGCGCTCACTGGTGGCGCCTTGTTATGCCGTGGGTCTTCGTCAGTCACCCTGGTTCATATAAACGCGTCGGAAAACATCGCCCACAGCTTTGGTGGATGGCTGATGGCGATAGGCCATTCACAAGTCGTGATTGAGATTTCGCAACTAACGGAAAACATGGCATACACTGGTGGAGCAATCTCTGCTATTGAGAATGCTAAATTGTCAATGTCGTCGAGTACCATGGTAAGCAATGGTGCAACGGATTTTGGTGGTGGTATCTACGTGGACACCCAATCGAATAAGAACGATAGCTTCGCCCTCACCATGCTAAATTTCTGGAGCAATTCGGCCATCGCAGGGGCTGACATATATTGGGTTTTTCATCCCGGGTTTTTACTACGTTGTAACGGGTGCACGTCCAACACAACGGCGACGAAATCTCCCAGAATGGCGTCTAGCGCGTCGCAAATCGCCTTAGCTGGGTGGCCTCTGAACGTGACGAGTGGTGTAGCACTTTCCCAACAGCAGACGAGTTCGGACAACCCTTCCGAAGGTTCTACCTCACCGCTGCCTTTGACAACACTTCCTGGGGGTGGGAGTAATGAAAGTGCTGGATCTTCGTTATTCGCCGATTTAGATTTTGGGAGTACGGTGGCTTCTGTATCAAGTTCAGATTTGATGTGGCCGACTGTCATTATCCTTGATTACTATGGTGCTATCGCAGCACACGACAATCACACAGCTTGTTTCGCATCAAAAATGCAAAACGAGCAAGATCAGTTCGAATTTCAAACAGATTCTATTACAAGGCGGAATGGTCTCATCGAATTTCAGAACGCACAAGTTTTAGCTGGGGCGCGCGATGTCCCATTTGAACTTCAAGTGACATGTGATCTGGCAGATGATACCAAACGACGCGATTCCGTATCCATGACTGTGCGCACTTGTAATCCTGGATACAAGAACGATGCTGGGTACGTTGTTGATGTCAATGACTATCTTATTAACGCGAGTTATTCACCTTTTGTAATTGTTCAACGACACCTGCGATTTGTGTTCAGACGATGTGTGCCCTGCGAGAAGGGGAAATACAGGTACTGCGCGATTTTTCTAATGCTGTGTACTTATTCCCTTTCCACACTTAGTTTGTGTTACCATTGTATTTCGTGTTCGGGTATGACGTGTGTGAATTAGTTTGCACGGCACAAATTGCTATCCGTGCCCGATTGGTGCAGAATGCGAGCAAACAGATGCATCAGACACCACGACGGGAGTAGGCTTTCCCCGACGACTAAAGGGATACTTTTTGGAGGATGGCCAACGGTCTTACGTGAAAAATGACTGCAACGACCCTTCACTGTGGGCGGATGATGATCCCTGTCGTGACATCGATGCTACTAGCATCACTCAGCGCATTGATAAATGCTTCGCTCAGAATACGAGTTTTGATCACTGGCCACCCAAGCGTATCTTCGTATGTATCTCCGGAAAAGACTACTACTCCTGTGATGTAAGTTGATGACAAAATATGCTGTTGTCCTGTGCATGTCGTGCACCAATAATAATCCCTCCCCCCACCCTCCTCCTTCATGTATTGTTCATACAGACAGAGGGAGCTTGTCTGGGCGATGGACCCAATGCAAGTTCAACGTTACACGAATTCACCATCCGGAATGAGATCGGCTCCTTGTCACAGTGCAATGAAGGTTACGGCGGCATAATGTGCGCATCTTGCGTCTCGGGGTTCTACAAGGTCGCCAGCGGTCAATGCAAACGTATGTACTATCCAGCTCTTATGGAAAGAACTCAAACGCATTGTAACAGTTCCTAAACTCTCAATGCTGTCATCATTGTAGCTTGCTCATTGCCAGATGATCCGTCTATCAAGCGGGTGGCAACCCTGTTAGCCGTTGTCCCTTTATGTGTTATTTTCGTTGCGCTTATCGCGGCTTGGTACTACTTTTATGACAAGTCCGATATCGCATTGATGAAGCAGGGTAGGGCAGCCCTCAACCCACGGCTACAAGCCAGTCGCAAAGCCGCCAGGAGAGAGAGCTTCCAGACTGTGACACACAAGGAAATGGTTCCAACCATTCGAGTCGAGAAGTTTAAGATCATGTTGGGATTTTTTCAGATATTTGGCAGCATGAAGAAGGTGTATGATGTGCCATGGCCCGACATGATGAGCCGCTTGATGGATATATTCTCGTTTGCAGAGTTCAGCTTGATGGACACGGCTGGAGTAGACTGCTTCATCAACGGGAGCTACTACTCCAAATATCAGTACGATCTTACCCAATCCACCGACGAATCGTTTATGGCCATCACCGAAGATCACTAATGTCGATGTGTAATGTTGTGCTCCTTTGCGTATTTGGTTACCAGGATTTCTGTATTCGCAGTTCTCGTAGTGCTGATTTTGGAACTTTTACTGATGCTCTGGGGATTCGCACGTTATCGTATCAAACTTTTGGCTCTTCCGCGGCATTGTGTGCAATGCGGGCTACCCGTGTACACACCATTAAAAACTCAACGGCAGCCAAACGAAACGGAGTCGAGAAGAACCCTTTGGTCAATATTGAGCAAAAGGCTGGTTCATCTCCCAGTGTCGTCGTCGACGCATTTCCCAACGTGCCCAACATCTCATCGCGTTGTAGGTACAGTCCAGAGTATGGTTATCAATAGCAATCTTCGAATCTGGAAAGCGCGAGTCCTCTTGCGGCTTAATTACAAGACGTTTCAAAACAAATGCATCAAGCTCACATTTTGGTAAGTGATGTTCGCATGGATTCCATGGCGAAAAAACTGTCGTAGTATCTAATGATACTTGAACGAATGTTGAAAAGGGTGCTGTTATTATCGTACCCCGAACTCAGTCAACGGGCGATCGGAATGTTCTACTGTGATGAGGTTGGAAAGAATTACTACATGACACGAGACAGAAGCCAAAAATGCTTCTCGAACACTTGGATACGTTATTTACCTCTGACCATCGTCTTGCTGGTTTTGTGGGTTGCTGGTAAGTCCTCTCACGTCAGTAAGTATTGCAGAGGATTTATTATGAGTTTCTAACCCTGGTGTATTTGTTAGGCATTCCTTTGAGCTTTTGGAAAATCGTCTCAAACAAGCGGACACGAGGGGTGTCGGAGAAGCTTAAAAAAATGACAACCACTGAAAAAGTACGTGCTGCGACAGAAATGCAGCGCGATCTCGTTAATCGCGGAATTCACGTCGACGAAGACAAACCCGTTGAAGACAAGGATCTCTATGAATACCTTTGCACAAGACAACTAAATGTACGTTGGTCGAAAGATAAACTCATTGAGTATACTTTGAACATGTTAGAGTTGCAATCAGAGACTGAATAATGTGACTTGTGAGCAGGATCCCAGCACAACAGCTCAAGTTGGTTTTATCTACCACTCATGTAAGACACTCCCTAGCCGTCTACATTGGTGTGCACCGAACTAATTATCATCCGATGCTCGATGCAGACAAGTCCCAATTCTGGTGGTTCGAAGTGTTTGACCTCGGCCGCAAGCTTGTTCTCAATTGCATCGTCTCGCTACTTGCGAAATCTGGAGCCAACCGTATCATCGCTGGATTAGTTGTCATGTACGTCATTCACGGTTCTGGCACAATTTCAACAACTGACAGTTTCGGCATTCTAAGTGAAGACCGACGTTTTCCGCGTTGCCATCTCGGTGATCTCATCAATTTTAACTTTATGAATGGACAGAATCACCTATCTTTCCGTAATGCTCTTTTTCAAGCCGTACAAAGATCGTGTGGATAGTGCACTCGCCGGTGTTACTCAAATTCAGCTTTTCGTCACTCTTTTCTGTGAGTATCGCGTTTTCTAGAGGAAAACAAATGATCTTCATGAATCTTGCTAACTCAAGTGTAACTCATGACGAGCAGGCGGGTTGATGCTAAAGATGGGGTCGACGTATATTGAACCTTCCGTGTCGACGTTACTTGAGAATATCGCAGTTTTCTCCAACATCGGTACATTTTTGTTTGCAATCGGTTGCATCATCTATGATAAAATGCATGCCGACAAGATTAATCGGCGTATTCGGGAGGAGGAAAGTGAACAGATCAACATAGATGCGCGCAAGCTATGGCGAAAAGCATATGCCTATGCATCTACTGAAGTGTACCTCCGCGATGACACCATCCGTCCAATGTCTGTGCATGTTATTCAAGAGCTTGCACGACGAGAAAAAGAATTGCGAAAGGAAGAACTGGCTCGTACACTGGTCGAGCGTACATTGCAAATGCGTTCAAGTGGAGATGAACATTCGACAAATCTATGAGTTTCCAACACTGAATGCCGAATAAATTGCACAACTTCTATCCGGAAAGAGCATCCTGATCCATGCAACTATACAATAGCGACAATAATGATTTGTTAAACCCATATATTCGAGGTTACTGGCCAAGAAAAAGGTTGGTCAAACATCACGCAACACCTGAGTAGAGCATATCCCCAACACGACAAAATGATGTGGTACGGTGATTGCACCTACCGCGACCTAGATCCGGACGGCACAGTACGCGCAACAGTGGACACGCCATCAACAAACTTGGTCCGAAACACGACGTTGGCATTGTTGAACATGCCCTCCTTTAGCGATACGACGATGAATTGAGAATGTGCGAAATGAGTCCGAATCATCTGGCCAATGTTCTGAGTGTGCGAAAGATCCAAAGCTGCATCGACTTCATCCAGGATATACATAGGAGCAGGCTTGAACATAAGAAGTGACAAAATGAGGGACAACGCTAGCAATGAGCGTTGGCCACCGCTTAATTCGGTCAGACTCTCCTTCCAGACTCCGGCGAACGCGACTCGCACTTGTAGGCCATCCATGATTGTCCCTGTGTTAAATATCATGTCAGTTTATACTACAGATATCCAGTAAAGTACTCTCTCCATATCATCGACTTACCGTTGGCCGGTGGTTCAAGTTTCGCGGTTGTCCCAGGGAGTAATGTGCTGAAAATGGATCCAAAATCCTTAGTAACCTTCGTCCATGTCGTTTGCAAGGCTTCAATTTTCTTCGTGTCAAGCTCCTTAATCACAGATGTGATTTTTTCCTTATCGTTTTCAATGATGTGTCTTTTGTTCATCAAACCTTGGTACTCCTGCTCGGCCTTCTCAATCATACCCATCACCTTCTTGTTGATTTTCTTTGATAGTGCACCCTGCGCTTCCTTCAATTCTACCAATCGGCGGCTCGCGCCAGCTGGATCACGTCGCCGAAAGTCGTAGTCAGTGTGCTCGCGTCCAAAAAAGTCCTTCTCCGTCTCGATCCACGGATGCGATTTTTCTAGCTTTTTCACAAGTAGCTTTGCATCACTTTCATCTTTCACGAGTCGTGAAATTTTGTGCTCATTTTTCTTCCTTTCGATTTCAAGAGTGTTTTTCTTCTTGGACAGCAAGTTTTGTGTTTCTGCCAATTCCTTGAGCTGTTCATCACACTGGGTGAGATTAGTCCGCCTCTCTTCGAGCTTATGGGAAGCGTCGTCATACGCTAGCTGGATCTCGGTCACCTTGTCCTCCATGCTCTTTGCTTCTTCACGAAGAGCACCCAGCTCTTTTTTAATCACATCTAACGATTCTTTTGAAGTGTCAACCTCTTGAGCAGCCGTTTCGAGCTCCAACACTAATTCAGATAGCTGTTGCTGGGATCTTTTCAGCTGGACGCCAATCTTCTGTGATTCGTGTTTCGCTTGCTTAAAACGTTCTTCTAGGACTCCAATCTTGGACTGGCGAGACTGCTTCATGTTCTTGATATCCTCCTTGAGATTTTCGATCTCAACGGTCAGCGTCTTGATACTGTTCTTTTTAGAAACAAGTTGTTCTTTGTCTTCTTCCAATTGTTCTTCAGTCTCTGATACGTCCCTTTCCAATTGAGCAAATGCGCTACCAGCTATACGTTCATCAAGCAATTTTAATTCGTGCTGTTTCAGCTCAAGTTGCTGGTTCACATGACGAAACTCTTCGGCATCCTAAATAGCCGAAAATACAACAAAAACAATAAATGTTAGTAAATTCCTCAACATCAATGAAATCGTACCAATACTTACATGTCTCATTGACTCAAGCGCCTGGCGACATTCATGGTGCTCGCGTTTGAGGTCACTCAACTGGCGTGTGCTCGTAAGTAAATTGTGAAGCTTTAGAAGCATTGGGGTTCCTTGAGATGGAGCTGATCCGCCCTGCAGCGTGCCTGCGGGGTCGTACGAATCTCCTTCTAGCGTGACAGTGCGAACCTTGATATCTCGATGAAACGTGATGTTTTTGGCGAGTTCACTCGTGTCACAAATGAGAGCGGACCCGAAAGCGTATTCAATTGCTGGACGTACGCCGTGGCTAAAGTTAATTAGCTCAAGAGCTTCCCAAACGTGCCCGCCTTGTTGGCTCGCGACCTGCTTTGCTTTCTGAACCTTGCGACTATCCACTGTACGACGAGAGATTCGGTTGAGAGGAATGATAGTTACACGATTCATAAGGCGCCCAAACTTCAGGATATCTTTTGCGGTTTGCTCGTTGTCCACAACGATTTGGTATAATTTGCCGCCGGCAGCAATCTCGAGTGCAAGCGCTGACCACTCGTGTTTCATTTCAAGCAAATTGGCAAGAACACCTTGGACCTTATCTCGCTCGAAGTTTCTGTACGGGTCTGTATACTTGAAATCGAGCCGAGAAGATATTCCAGACGAAAGGTTATCTACTTCACGTTCGCACGCGCGAATTCTGTCTTCAAGATCAACCATATTATCGCGAAGTCTGTGCTCTTCTTCTGGGTTGAACCGACTTGTCAACTGGCTGATGTGGAGGCGAATGTTCTCCAATTCCCGGATCTTACGAGCACGATCCTGATCCATGCTGCTATTATTTGTCTTCGTTTCCTCGATTTGCATTCGCTTTTGTTTGATACTTTCTTCCATGTGTTTCAGTTTGAGGTTGATCTGCTTCACGGCGGTGTTGCTTTCCTGGAGCTCACGTTGCTTGGACGCAAGACGTTCGGTGAGTGATTCATCGCCATCGGCGTCTTGGGCCATGCCTGCGTTCAGCGCTTGGATTTGGCGTTGGTATTCTTTCGCTTCGTGTTCTTTCTCTTGGAACGTAGACTCCACTTGGTTCACGGTTTTTTTCACTTTTGCAATTTCTTTTTCTAGCTTGATGGCATTGTCGGAAGCCTCTGTGCATTGCCCTTGTAGATCTGACTCAGCCTTCACTTGCGTCTCAAGCGATGATTTGCAGTGTGTGGCTTTGGTTGTAAATTTCACCAGCTCTTTGCCAATCCGTTCAACTGATTCTTTTAGCGACTGGTATTCCTTGCCCATTTCCTTCTCGCGTTGCTTGTGCAAAGTAGCCACCTGTTTTTCCATCTGCTCAAACTGTTCGGCCAATTCTTCCTCGTGCTGTTCCGCCTCCTTTATTTGCAGCTGCATCTTTTCCACGTGGTTACCCGTATTCTTCAGCGCATCCTGAGCTTTTTGGTATTCAAACGCCACACAAAAGCGCTGCAGACGTTCCATTTCGGTGTTGTTCGCCGCCCATTGCAGATAATGCGTCTTCTCCGAGCGCAGCTTCTCCAATGTCGGAGTAATCTCTTCGGCCAGGATTTTGTTGATTTCATCCACTTTTTTGTCCTTCTTGGTCATCGTCTTGAGCGCGGCTTGCTTCTTGTTTTCGTACATACGCGTTCCCGCGGCTTCTTCAATCATTCCAAGAATCTCTGGAGGTTTCATGTTAAGCACCTTGGTGATGCGGCCCTGCATGATCAAAAAGTGCGGGTTGTTCACGTTCAACTGCACGGAATGGAAGAGGTTCTGCACCTGGCTCACCTGCGCCGTGTGCCCATTGATCAAGTACTTGTTGCGTCCGCCGATCACTACCTGTCGCGCCACGGAAATCTGCTCGTACTGCTCGTACCCGACCGGTGAGCTTGGCGTGTCGCGGTTGTTGAACACAATGGTCACGCTGGCCTTGGTCACGCCCGCCTGGCCCTGCTTGTACACGAGCTCCTGGAGGTTGTTCGCGCGCACTTGGGTCAAGTTCGTGATACCCAGCACGAAGCAGATCGAGTCCAGCACGTTGGATTTGCCACTCCCGTTCAGTCCCGTGATGGCGTTGAACCGCGGATCAAACCCGCTCACCACCGTGCGCGTGGCGTACGACTTGAACCCATCGAGGATGATCTCCTCTATGAACATGGTTGCCGGCCGCCGACCGCTGTCGCTGGCGCTGGCCTGATCTTCCTCTTCTTCCGCTGCTTGCCGTCGGCCACTTGCCGCTTTGACGTTGGCGTTTGCCTTGTGCGTGACTGGTTTCCCTTTCCTTTTGGTGCTTCTTGCGTTCGTTTAAAAAGGGGGTCGAAGGAAATTGCGCGCCAAGAACTGGGTAGGTTTTCTAGACCCGTTTCGATAGCAAACCCGGGCAAGACCCACAAGAAGGATGGTCCCAGCGTCGATAGTACTACAGTACTACAAGTATACCCACTCGTAATGCGTGTATACACAAGGTGAGTATACCTAAACGATCTTCGAGGGTCAGTACAGACGGATCGATCATGTCGGCGGAATATGTGGTCAAAATGGAGACACTGCGCCGGAATCGCGAGGAGTTGTGGGTGCATGCATTTTTGTGTAGGCACCGGATGGATGTCTTGTGCTGGTGTGCTGCGATGTACTGACCAAATCGCGCCGGCGGAAACCCACTCGTCGTGTTGAGCAGATCCGCGCGACGCCACGAGATCGAGCGCCAATTAGCATTACGCGAGGCGACCGCGGTTGAATACAGTGCCATCGCACTGCAGAGCTGTAAACAGAAGTGGAAAGGCCTGCGGGCTGCAGCGATTGCCAGCAAAGCACGAAACGATGCCTTTCTGCGAGAGGCTCACCAGGTGCAGCGAAAAGCAAGTGAGGCGACTCTGCGTTGCAAACAAGGGTTACGGCCATCTTACAATCAGTTGGAGCAAGAAAAGGAAGTATATTTCCGCAAAGTTGAAGAATTATACCCCGCCTGGCAAGAGAAGAGGCGTGTGATGCGGCTTCAGCGTCTTCGCGAATTGGAAGACAAAAAACAATCGATAGAGAAACGTCGCAGTCTTGCCAAGCAGGTACAGCGATGGGGAGGGATTAAAGTGCAATGCATGATGTTGATAAACATCGGTTTGCAAACTGAGATATTTTGTGAACTGTTAGACGTTCGATACTGATCAAGAATTGGACGGGCTTCTTCGGCAAACTGTACGCAGAACGGCTACCGTGATTTAGGTATTGAAGCCAAGACTAATTGGTCGGTATCATGTGCTGGGGAAATTCGTAGAGCCATGAAATTGAGTTGGCTGAAAACTTGGAAAAGAACGAAGCATATGCGCGCGAGATGATTCGAAGGCAGAGCACAGCCAATGGTACACATATTAGGGAACAGTTATACTGAAGAGCTTAAAGCGGGGCATGTTCTGATACCAATGACTTGGATGACTAGCCAAGCAACTCGATCAATCAATTCGGAATCATGCGCGTGGTGCTCGAATATATATGGAAAAACACGTTGAACCGCTTTGTCAGACGACAGAAGGTGTCCCTGAAGATATTGAAGGTGAAAATTGAAGTACTACGATATTCTGGAAGGTCATCGGTGTAGGACTGACACTCTCGTCGAATGTGCTATCTAGACAAGCTCTTCGAAACGTTTTCTCCCCGTGGTACGCTTGGTGTTTTGCGAGGTTCAACCAGGTATTATATTTCAACGATGGGTGTATTCTTGTCCGATGGTCACCATGTAGCCTAAACAAATTTTCTTTGCGCTCAGTTCGGTCTCATTTGTGGAGTCAGCAAGTCACAAAATGCACCAAACGGTACGGCCATTGAAAATCGTTGTTCCGCATGCTTATGCCAATGATGAAAATCTCATCGTCGAAGATAAAACTCAAGTACAACACTTTCCTTCGGTTTCGCGGAGTCAACAGTTAAATCACCACGCCACGTCCGATCGATCGGAAGCAATCACCGTGCCAGCAACCGAAAAGGAGTGCACCGAAAAGCTGGAATGGGAAGAAGAACCAAATATAGGTGTAATCATCAAATCTGAAGCGAGTCGACTTCCAGTCGTCCATCAGAGCGGCGAAGGCTTCAATACCAAGGGTACATTGGATATTACAAATGCCAATACGTCTGTTAGCGAACAGATCCTTCCAGAACGTACAACATCACAGGTGGTGACTCAAGCTAATCTAACTACTCGAAGGCAAGGAGAAGAGTGCATCGATCAGTCCAAGTGGCAAAGCAATGATAACTTCCCCGACCATAACCCACTAGCAAGCGATAGTCTGTCGCCATCGCGGAATGTGTTCGTTAATGAATGCCTATCACCGCTCGAAGATAAGCACCCGACCTCGACTTGTGATACTTCCGAACCTTCTTTAGAGCGTATTGAACCTCCTTCCGAAGTAAAGGTTCTGGAAAATACTTCTTTTGAAGCTGAACCAGTCGTCCGTTCAAATACAGCAGCAGGCACAGAGGCTGTCCAGGGTTTAGCGACTACAAGGATTCAAGAAAACAAAGATGATACCTTCACAGCAGCATTCGATACGGCTCCAACCCAAGAAATCGATGGTTCTGCACAAATTAGCGACGTCTCCGGGATTTCCCCACACGATGTGGATAATTATGATAGTGTTGAACCATTGTCAATTTCACTCCAGACGGCACAAGATACGCAACTACGAGACAATGACATCATAACGCACTCAGAAACATTTGCTGCTCTTGATAGTAAATTGAATGAGCACGAGCGGTCACCAGATAAGGTTTTTTCTGCACATGCTACAGGGAGTGCATGTGACCGAGAGCAGCCCTCCCCAGGCATGCAGCCTGCACCCCAATTGGAAACGATACCAGTTGATTTGACTTTGCGTCTGGTAAATTCGTTTGACTCAAACGCGTCAAGCAGTCTGAATGCCTCTACCGGATGGTTATTGGATTCCTCTCGTATTCTTGACGGGGAAATCTTGGGTACACAGGACGAAACCTCTGATGGAGTCTCCAGAAGCGTAAGCTCAGATGCAAAGGAAGAAAACTCTAGTAGTGGCGACCACGCACCAAGTAATTCACCACAGCCCCGTGAACAATCTTCCTCCTTGATTGTCCAGGTAACGCAAGAGTACGTCAACCCATCACACAAAGACGAAACCGTGTCTACTTCCAATTCCGTCAAAACTCAAGATCAAACTGGTGATTCTGGGTGTTCCGCGGAGATAGAATCTACCAGCGCAATATTTGGCAACTCGTTTGCGTTTGCATCCGGTGAATCCATCAGGGAGTTAGAATCTCGTGTTGAACACGATACACTGAATGAATCAACGAGTATTCGCTCAGCTACTGAACTGCAATCAACGGAAACCGCCAAGCTCAAAAACAAACCGACGAAACTGATCGAACAAAACCCCATCCAAAATGAACGGATAGATCAAGACGATGCAGAACAGGGAATAGAGGACGGAGAAGAGGTATTGGTTCGAATCCATGCACCCTTTTCATGTCTTTCGATTTTTTGACGACGCGTTTTGTGACGTTTGGTTTTGAAAACAGGTGTCTCTAGGTCTAAAACTTTCGATGCCGGAGCGCCTTAAAGCACTGAAAGCACTCGTGCATCGAGTGGAGGGCGCTGCTATGGAAGGGGAACAATTGAACGGATCACTTGATAGCGGTTCATCTATCGACACCAAGCGAGAGCTTCTTCGGTAATGTCGGCAGTGGCCTAATGTTTTGTGAATATCTAACTGGTCCCTTCGTCCCTAACTAGTGTTGCGTACGTTCTGAGTTTAGAATGGCAGTGGCTGGTCGACAAGCACAAATCAATTTCTTTGGATCTGATGTGTGTTTCGAGCTTGTAGTAGCACTCGCCCGTGGGCTTGGGTCAGGTACGCAAAGTATTTGAAACTGGGCAGATAACTTTCGATTCTCCATTTATCGTTACAGGAAGCGGGTGCTTTTGAATGTGTGTTGCGGTTACTGTAGTGTTGTTTCCGCCTAAAGCATTCGACGGGATCATGAGCGACAACAAGATGAAGAAGCTGCACTCAAATTCAAAGGAAAAAGAACTCGGTATGTATTTACTGTCCGTAAGACTACATATCTCTTCCTGACACGTTACTTACGTGGACGTAGATATATGGAAAATTCTATCCGGCCATATCAAGCAGCTTCATGCGTTGAACGCAATCCCGATTGATACCCTCGTCCCCATATTTGTGGATGCATTTCTTCATCACGACCCCTTAAACGATCGATCCCAGCGGAAGGTAAGTCCACACATATTTGTGAGCTGCAGCCCATGCAAAGGTTGATGGCATCGTCACTCGTGTAAGCGCATGCCGTATGTAGCTTCGCGAATTTCTGTCTTCGTTATGCGGGGGATCGCATTATGTCACAAAGCCCGCCTCAGTAGCTTCCTCGCCGACTGCTACTCAATCACCTCGGCTACAAGAAACAACTAGTCCCCTTAGTAGTCCCGATCGAACTTCAGCAGCACCCACCGTGGTTCCGTCCTTATTACAGACTGCGCTCTTGCAACAGTCAGGATCGACAACGCAAATCAAAATGTTTGGGCTTTCGTCCGCAAGGTATGGTGGACGATCGAATTGGAAACGCAACTCATTTTCATGAAGCAACAACTATTAACATAAGATGCTTCTTTGCGGTCATGTTTCCGTGAGCAGTGCGAATAAATCAAGTACAGATGACATACTGAAGGATATGGCCTCATCACCTTCACGACTCTCACAAAAGGTGCGACTCGCCCCGTGAAGTACTCTCGTGCTTACAAAGGCATAGACGAGCGTATATGCTAAGCTGGCAATTTTCTTGTTCATGTCCAATTGATTGTGCAAAGCTAATGCGAGGTGGGAACATCGGCGATTACTCTGAGTTTGAAGAAGAGGATGAGGTCGACCTGGAGAATCTAATTGGTGGTAAAGGTCCAGCCACAGGTCTGTCAGGAGCATTCAGTACTGGCCGACCCTCACAAACAACAGTTAAACCTGGCAGGGGAGTATCGGGGTCTTCAGTGTCACGCATGCCTGCGTCGATTTGTGAAGATCGCGACGACTTCGACGTGGATTTCTAATGTGCGTCGGCATTTTCATAAGTCCATCACTAAATCACACTGTGTGATTCACACAAACATAAATATCCATAAAACTCGATAAAAATGATTATTGGCCAATGAATAGGGCTCAACTTCTGGTTTGTGAAGACTGCAACCACTTTGGAAGCAGAACTCACTTTGAGCATGCGGATTGAGAACAAGCATGTCGAAGAACAATGAACATGCCGACTACGAGGCGTCGGCTCCCGCGGTGAAGGCGCATTTCCACGCGCTTCGAGCGGAGGAGGCCTGGCGACACGAGGAGGTATGTGGGCTCCTGATCGGACTGCCTCTCTAGAGTGGTATGGCTGTCGAAGCCGCTTCAAAGTTGTCGGTATGGGTGTGCTGACATGATGGTGGTGCTGTAGTATGCGGTAGTAGAGCGCGAAGCTCGATTGGCGAGTGTGCAGTTTCTCGATGCAACCAAGCGGATATCAGACAAGCGTACTGTCGGTGCACTCCTCCTGCTCGCAGAAAACTACGAGTATCGAGCAAGTGCAGCTCGAGCTCGACTACCGGAGGAGGAGCACATTGATGGCGACAAGGAATGCGAGGACGAACAGGACACAGTGGACGGCAGTGACACTCATACTGATCTGCTCCAAGTGCACAAAACGAGTGAGGAAGATGCAGCAAGTGGAAAAAGTGACGAAATCCAAGGTATGCGCACAATTTATTCGGGGCGATAGTGGTGAAGAATGCTCATGTGTATGCATTTATTCTCACTCACTATGTAGGCACCGGATACACACCGATGTCGACGGGGTTGGAAAGCATTGATTGCAATGCTAGTGCTGAAGCAGAGAGTCAACTTAACATGGCTGCTGCTGAGATGGAGGAGTTATGGAGAAGATTGAATGAGCTAGGTCTGTCGACCCATGGTAGCTCGGATAAGGTACGCCGATGTGGTCCTGCTACCTTGTGAAGGCGCGAAACCAGCGTCTCTCGTGCAATGCGGTATATCGAAGCCTTATCGTATTCATTTGAGTTGCTAACGGTAGTGTTTTTGTATTTGTTAAATCGTAGACGAACGTGCTGATGTCATCACGACATTTGTCATCCTCGCTGGGCGACTCCTTCTGTTTGTTACCAACAAAAGCACGATCTGGGATTGGTGTGCAAGCTACTGCAATCGATGGTGGCTCTACACTTCGGGCCGCCATTGCGTCACGCATGCGTAACCAACGCGTCAGGTGAGCGCGCAGAAAAACTGGCAACGGTTGTTGTTGCACAATATTTACATGTGTTTGGCTCAATAGGCTCATGGAAAAGCAATATGGTCCAAGAGCAGTGGTGGATGGCAGACGGCTGTCTCCTCGACCCGTTGAGCAAAAGCCCTCTTACCAAGAGGGGGCGTTCGTGGTTGATCACAATTACACCGACAACCACCAGGAGGAACGACGCAGCACTCTCAGTAGTCGATCATCTGATGTCCACGATAACGACTCCGTCCTCCAAGAGACGGTCTCTCATCAAAAATACGAAATTGTCCGCTTGCTCAATACGATCAAGACTCTGAGCAATGAAAACACGACGCTTGTGAAGGTACGAACGACTGTTTTCATTTAAACACCTTGTCATCTCTGAATCTGATCAGTCCCCTCTTCATGCCATGTATCAATACGATCAGAAATGTGAGACATTATCTAATGTACAAAGCGAGAATCGTGACATCCAGGAAGCGATGGACAAATTCAAAACTCACTACAATCAAAAGGTGAGTTCTAATACCGACTGATGTGTACACCTCGAGTCTCCAACGCTGATAAAATACGTGTTGTGTTCCTGTTTGATTTTTGCATGCATTGCTGTGGTAGCTTGTGATGATCAAGAGAGCACTAGAGGAGTGGAGAAGGCAAAAGAAGAATGTTGATCGAGGAAGTGCTCCTGAGGGCCATCTGAACAATGACAGGTATACTTTCCAGTTCAACTAAAGCTCGTCATTGATGGGCCTACAATGCTGATAGAACACCCCTTTTTGTCGTTTATATGTAGCGCTGGTTTGGTGGAGCAAATTCGTCTACAGCAACAGCAACTTCAGCAGCTTACTGAGGTAATGAAGAAAAAGGACGAGCAGATTGCGAAGTATGACAAGTGGTACCAAACGCTGAAAGCTGGCGCACGGGCGAAGCGCAGCAAAGAGTCTGCGACTAGTGGTGGTGGTACTGGCGGTAGTTACGCAAATTTGCGCAACATTGCTCGTGACTCATTCACCAACAGCAATAGTCTACATGATTTGGATGGTGGTCAAAGCTCAACCGAAGACCCAATGCGTTCACACGGCGATTCTCAACCATTATCGCGTCCGCCCGCTCACCCACATCCTACTCGGAGGGCGCTTTGAATCGCAATTGCTTTTGGATATCCGCCCCAGACGCTGCTCCATTACCATACATCTCAATCTGAGACGACTACTACAACTTCACTTGTACGTTTTTAGACATTCTCAAAGCAACACAAATAAATCCAATGAGTTGTTGATCGTTTATGTATTGATGCTTTCATAGCGACTGTGTCAGCCAAGTTAATCATCATCCATCTACCACCTCCCTACATGCAAACCCTTCCTGCGAAAACAGACCGACTCCATCGTGCACCAAAGAGACGCAGCGCACCAGGACGCCGTGATGAACGCAACTTAATGCGCCGCCACCACGTCGGGGATTCATCCTCACCCGATTGCGCGCGTCTCCACAGTTTTGTGTGTTTTGCTGAACATCCTAACCAAATATTCTACTTACGTCAGCAAAGAGTACCTGAGAGTACTCCTTGAACGGGGAAGAACCTTATGGAGCCGTTCGATCCGGCTGAAGTGTAGGCATGCAGGTAGTGAAGAGGAGACCCAGACCTTGCTTGATTGACCGCGAACGGTCAGCTTGACGATCCAAAAAATGAAAGCAAATCAACACGAGCGACTTCACTTAGAAGCCGAACATGTTTGCGAACGGCAACTCGGCCTGTTCGCGAGCGAAAGTCTCGAAGTACTGGTAGATGATCGTCACCGCCAACAAGATTCCGGTACCCGAACCGATGGCACCGAGCAGATCCGCCACCATTGAAAGCGCACCAATGCACATACCGCCAAACGCGGCAGCCGTGGGAATGTAGCGGTTAAGCACATGCACAATCGACGAATCACGGTGGCCCTTCATCACCATCTGCTGGTCACGCAGTTGCTTGGCGACGTCACGCGCCGACGAGCCCGAGATTTCAATCCATGTCTTCGAGAAGAGCGCACACGAGCCAAGGATGAATACGACGTAGATGACGAAGCGGAACGGGTCGTACAAGATCTGCGCCAAGTTGGAAGGCGCCGACATGTAGTACGCGAGACCACCCACGGGGACAGTCTGGCCCGGAGCACCCTCCACATCCTGCCAGATACCCAAAAGACGCACCAAAAAGTTGCCGCTGAACTTCTTGTACAGCAACTGCGAGATGAAGTACAAGTTCGACACCAGAGCCGTCTGAAGGATGATGGGCATGTTCGAGGTGTAGAACAGCTTGATAGGGAACGAGCCCTGCTGGCCACGGTAGCGCTGGTACTTGACGGGGAGGTCCACGCGGAAGCCCTGGAAGTAAATCACCACGATGAAGACAAACACAGTCGCCAATAGGTTGGTCACATTGGGCAGATTCTGGCGGTAGAACGCCTCCTTCAGTGCACGCAACTTGTCCGAACGCGTGATCAACAGGTGGAAAAGAGCAATGATGGCACCCTCAAACTCGGTACCACGGCCAGTGTTGATGGTCGTGGGGCTGAATGCCTTCCACACAATGTTCTCACAAATGTTGGTAGCGATAAAGAGCGAAATGCCCGAGCCGAGACCGTAGCCCTTCTGCAGCATCTCATCGAGGATAATCACCAAGATACCGGCGCAAAGGAGCTGGACAATGATCAGGATTGCGTTGAATGCGCCAATATCCGAAACGTTTCCGTACATGCCCGAGACCACGTAAGCAACAGCTTCTCCAAGCGTGATCAAGATGCCGAACAGCTTCTGAGCACCACTGAAAAGCGCACGATCTTCCTTGAGCGACTGGTCGACTTCAATCATCTTGGAGCCAGCGAGCAATTGCATGACCAGACCCGACGTCACAATGGGCGAAATACCCAGCTCCATGAGCGTACCGCGGTTGGAGGCCAAGATCACACGCATCCAGTACAGCGGATCCGATGACTTGGACGTCTGGATGCCGTACAACGGGATCTGGCAGCAGACCAAGAAGATGAAGAGCGTGATGACGGTCCACAGCACCTTCTCACGGAAAGGGATCTTGCGATCCGGCTGCGCCACTTCGGGCAGCACGCACATTACGGGGCGAATCAAATGCAGGAAACGCACTGATCACACAGAGAAAAGAGAGCAGGGGAACACGTTCCATTAGTCTTTGCACGCATCTCCAGCACAATTGTCCTAACGACTCGAGGGCAGCGCATCGAATCGCATCGAATCGCATTGAATTAAATAGGAACTTACTTTTGGCCGCTCACTTGATAGCTTCCTTGGATGTCAATCACGGGGAAATGGCAAGTGGGCATTTCCAAGCGAGAGGCTCGCGGCATCGTGGACGCTCATGGCACCGACGGACGGACGGGGGGGAGAGACCTGTTGCTCGGTTGTGAACCATGTGGGTCACAAACGGATGCGTAAAAACGCTGAAGCAGGCTGACTGGAAAATTGTATTCAGAAACAGTAATTACGCCAAGCGAGGAAATGCGCACACGTGTCGACCAGAATACAGTTTCCGAGGTCAAGATATGGTTCGTCTTTCGGATCATATGTGTTTACATAGGTTATGGATTATGTGTTCGCTACGTTGGAGTCACTCTTTTGGAAATTGACATGCGTCGGAAATGAGCACGTTCTTCTACACAACTTGTCAACTTAACAACAACGCGACTCAAGCGTACTTAATTAGAGCGGTACCATACCGCATCACGGTGCTGACTCGTGCTGGTACACCGTACCACATATGTGGACCGCCGCAAGCGATGGCACGCACTTCGTTGTGGTCGGTGGTAATTTTTCCCACAACCTGACAATGGACGCGAATCGCTCACGGGCTCGTTTTCCTTTCAACCCAACACGAACTTATCACAGGTCGAATAGACGTAAAGCTGGGCGTGCAGCGCGTGCATTTGGGTAGCATGCACGAGCGTTGCGCAGTGAATATGGGTACACCTCTAATAGCTCCAAACACGCTCTCATTTGGATCGAAGTAGCCTACGAACGAGGCGCAAAGATCTCATGTGTCCCGATCTGAATTACCGTCGCGAATGATGGTCTGTCACATCACTCTCTATGTCGAATGATCTTCGAACGTCGAGTCTTGAGGGTTGGAGGTCTGGGACATTTGAAAATAATACGATTTTCTGTGGGTTTCTCAGTCAAGACAAAAGCATATTCTTGCGGCAGAGAGGAGGAGAAAAAGCTCGTGGCGAACCACAAAATTTAATAGGCGCGATCCGTTCAGATATCACCACAGTCAGTATGGATACCTGCGTGAGCGAGTCTGTCACGTGCATGAATCTCACGATTCGGATCCTTCCCCCTGGTCTGAATCTCAAGCCACAAGTTCCCGCCCCCCTACCCCACAAGTCGCTGCACGAATGCGGATTCCGCAAACAAACGCATACAAAATACAAATAATATCGGGAAGATTCCCTTCCCCTCAAGAGTCGCAACCCTGGCCCATACTAAAACTCAGTTGGATCCCTTCTGCAGCCGTTATGATTTTTTTATCCAGGATGGCCACAGTAAGTTACAGTTCGGCGAATTTTGCCCCTACAGTGGCGTGCATCTACATTCTGCGGCAAGAGAATGCGTCATCGCGCTGGTCTACCATAGTCTGTGTCGGCCCGACCACAACCGCGTTTGCCGCCCAAAGCACGACAGATCCCATTGCAGTTGCATTTGCATTGCCCGCCCTCCCCCCTCCTCGCCGCCAAGCTTCCTCCCCCCCCTCCCTCCCCTCTCTGCTCCGTGCACCAATGTCTCCGCCCTACGACAAGAAGCCCTTGGCACTCGTAGGTCGGTCGCCGCCCTCGGACGATGCCACGCTGGACGTGGACGATGAGCGCCAGGCCTTCCACGGCGCGCGCTGGAAAGCGCAGAGAGGAGCCAAGTACCAGCGCGACCTGCTCAAGCGCGGCACCGCGCGCGCCGACCTTGCCACGGGTCACAGGGCCGCGCACCACCGGACGCGCGTCCAGGCCGGGCGGTTGCGGGACACCACGCTGGCGTCGCTCCCGCCGTGGAATGGAGACAAGCTCGAAGATACGCGCGGGCGTAGCATCCCCGGACGACGCAAGGACAAGACGCCTCGCTCGCCCGTGATCCTGAGCCAATCGGTGCCCTCGGCGCAGTCGTGGCCACCAGGCAAGGACTCTGCCACGGGGCTGTTCGACCCCTTGGACGCCGAGAATATGGACCCCAATCTTGCTCTGGATTCGCCGCTGCCGATTTCGTCCTCCGCACCAGACAGCTCGTACTTGAGTCGTAGCTACGAGAACAAACGGGAAGCGCGCACCATGACCCTTTTCGAAAGCGCCGTGTTTTTCAACGAAGCCGGCGATATGCTCAATCGTGATGGCTTGCACGAGTATGGGAAATCGCCCGAATTGGGCCCACAGAGCCGACGCAAGCCCAAGCGTCGTGTGGGGCGCCACAAGACGGAGAAGAAGAAGGTGGAGACGGGTGATCGCCTCTCTTCGGATGAAGTCGTGGTCGAGCTGATGTCCGAACTGCTCCCTGATATGGACGTGACCAAGGAGTTAAACATGCTTTTTCTTAGTGGCTCTCGTCACCACGGCGCTGTGTTTGACTTTGACGATGAAATTGGCACCACTAGTTCTTCGTCCAAGGATGCCACTCAAAGCTGCAAGCTGCTTCGTGTTGATGTGGCCAAGTTCCAGGCATCACTGGCATCCCTTGTCTTTGGGAAATATGGGTCAGCGGACATCGAGCTTCCACTTGTGGGGACGCCGTCGCTCGAGCTGGTGCACACATTTATTACGGATAAATGGGTTGTCAAGACCATTATGGAGACGGTGGTGCGGGATGTCATTGCGCAGAATGACGCGTTCACAGTGGTGCTGGCGGTGTTTCGCGCCATTCCAATGCTTCGTCTGGATATCGCAAAGGGCATCGTGTCGGCAAGTTTGGCGATCTATGAGTACCAAGGGATTCCGCAAGTGCAAACGAGTAGTAACACTGCTCCGCCTCCATGTGTGAGCATGAAGGGGCTCATCTCTCTTTTGGATGGCATCCTTGCTGTTCTTGAGCTTGACGCTGTGGAACGCATGGATAGTAGTCTTGCTGAACACCCCTCGCAGTCGGATGAGTCTCTGGACGAACTGTGCGATTGCGTGCTTGACGCCATCAAGCTGCTTGTTCGCAGTGCTCCCGGACGCAACTTGTCATCCAACGATGCCAACCAGCTCGAGAAATTTGATGAAGGTTCCGACTCGGTGGAAGCAACCACATACGGAGCTATTGGAGACGTACTGTATCGGCTTACGGCGTTCTCCCCCCTTCATGGGCAAAGTTTTTTGTCGTGGATGCTCCGCAAGTGGCCTCAACGCTCCATCCCGCTCCAGATTTTCTTCACCCGATTCGTCGCGGGTATGCTTGTGCACTGCACGATGCAGGGCATCTTCCTTTCTCGTGAGGTCATCTCGCTAGCATTTGAAAGGATTGTCAACAGCATCAACTCACCGCATTTCCTGGTTGCCAAGGAGGCGGTCAGCGTTTGTGGCAACCTCGCGTTGGTGGAGATGTTTCTATCTCGCGACCAGATTCGCCGCGAACAAGTCTCCGAGGCATTGCACCGCAATACCACGCGCCACTGGAACGACCGTATTCGCCAGTTATCGGATGAATACTTCGACCTACTCCTTGATTTCGCTTGAGTCGGGCAGGACCCACCCACCCCCACACGCTTCCCACAAGGCAGCATACTACCACACTACCTGAAGCTCGACGAGCAACGCAGGTCCCCACTACAACCCAGAAACCCCATAGAAATAGACCATCAGATGATAGAGCACGGGCATCATAAGCGCATACTTAGTACAGCGTAGCGTGATGCACCCTCGATGTAAACTATTTTTCAAATTTCAATTTCCCCTGTTACACTGCCGCCATGTTGAAGTGACTAGCCGCTTCCATTAGAGGGCCCTCGGGAGACGCCCCAAATACCGGTTTGATACGGTACGTGATCGACGGTGGAGGATACCGTAGCGCGCGAATCGCAGCTGTTCCATAAAGGTCGAAGTCCCTTTGCACCGTCAGTCGTCGCTGGGCGGGGCCTTCCTCGCCTTTGGCTTGGCTGCATATGGTGATCTTGGTCAAGCGGTGGGGTTCGTTATCCGCGCGCTTGTCCATTTTCGTTTGATCCCCCCCTCTGTGCGAGGGGCTTGCTCGTTCCTACTGCGCTCTACGCCAGAGTCCTGCGTGCAAACAGGCAACGGCCGTGGCGACCACGAAGCAGCCATCGCCGTTTGGTGGTCAACTGACGCGCGGGCACGTGGCGGCAGCGGTGGTGGCGGCGAACTGACTGCGACTGCGCGCTGCTGCGCAGCATGATTACACGGAAACCGTGGCGCCCGAGCGTGCGCCTTGCGTGCCAGCTCGTGGTCGCCATCGTCGTGCTCGTGCTCGCGCTCGCGCTGGGTCGAGATGGTGCTCGCGTCGACGCTCTGGTGCAGCAGGCATTGGTGGTCGCGCGCTGCGAACGCTGGGTCAACGGGAGCTGTGCATTCGCGCCCTCTCCGCCCATCCAGTTGGAATGGCTCAACCTCACGGAGCAGACGCTTTGCAAGGTATGGCAGGCAGCACGCTACTTGTGTTGGCGGGAGGGTGGATCGTGGGCGGATGCAACGGCCCTCGCTATGCGAAGTAGTGTGAGTGTGACTAATTGATTGACTAATTGCTGGATGGATTGGCTTTGACAGGCCGATGTATCGGTAGCGGTGCGGCAAATCGATTGGACCACTGCCGGTGGTGGGCGTGGGTTTGTGAAGAGCGTGACGATCAATGGCATGGAGCTTCTCGACGCCCCCGTGTACCCTTCGGATGCCTACCTGGTGGATCAGTACCCGCACTGCACCGACATGTTCAACGTGTTCCCGCCATTCGGAAACGGGATCATCGGGCCAGAAGGACGGAGATCAGTCAAAGCTGCCGTCACGCGAGACACGCTCCCAGTCACAATCGAGTACGGCTGGGAGGGAGTGCATGACGCATACCCGGTCTGCTCCATGGGAGGTGTCTCGTACGCCGGATATGCTGAAATCAATTTGTTTCTTGAAGCGCAGGAACGAGCAGGTCTGTTCATTGTGTTGCCAACGAGCTCATACGATGAAAGATGGTGACTCACGCGACATGGATGCTGACGTTTTCTGTGGAGAATAGCATGTCCAGGATGGGACCCCATTGCGTTGTCGCCCTGCTCTGATCACGGCGAGTGCGCGTGCGCTGCAACCGACTCCTCACCGCGCACCTGCACTTGCATGTACGTATCTGTATGCCCTTCCCATGCACAGGATTTGTACGCTCATGGACCATTGTATCCGGTATGCTCGCTATCCGTCGGTGTAGACCCGGGTACGCTGCACCAGACTGCTTGGACTGCCTGCCTTCGTTTTTTGGGGAGTCGTGTGCGAACCAATGTGACCAGTGCCTGAACGATGGCCACTGCGACTCGGGAGAAATGGGCACGGGCAAATGTTTGTGTGCGGAAGGATTCGATCCCGCCACTCGTTGCGCGACGTGTTTGCCAGGGTATTTTGGCTCCAAGTGCTCCAAATGCCCCGACTGCAATTTCCCTCATGGAAACTGTGAGGATGGCCTCACCGGAAGCGGTCGTTGTTCGTGTGCCGTGGGCTTTGATGCGGATCGCAATTGTTTGGATTGCATGGACAATTTTTTTGGCACTTCATGTGAACCGTGTGATCCGTGTGACGGTGGGGTGTGTAACCATGGTCTCAAAGGTGATGGCGAATGTGTGTGTCCCGAAGGCTTCGACCCCAAAACTCGCTGTCTCGAGTGTTCGCCGGGGTTTTACGGCGCATCCTGTGCGACGTGTCGAACCTGCAACGACCATGGAAGATGCAACGATTCACTCCATGGCGACGGTGCCTGCATCTGTGATGATGGGTATACTGTCGAAAGTCGATGCTCACTCTGCGACAGTGGTTGGGACTTTAACCCGACTACCATGTCGTGCCAATGCGCGCCAAATCATTTTGGTCGACACTGTTTATCGTGTCCGATTTGTGCTCCGCACGGCCATTGCGACTCGGGGCGAGAAGGTGATGGTCGCTGCATCTGCGATGTTGGATGGTCCGATTCCAATAATTGTGTTGGCTGCATGGGCGGTTACTTTGGGGAGTCTTGCCAATTATGCCGGCGATGTGGCGAAGGACGCTGTGATGACGATTTGCACGGCTCGGGCAAATGCAATTGCCACCGTGGCTGGAGTTCGGAAAGCGACTGTTTTGATTGTGAGTCGGGCTACTTTGGAGAGATGTGTGAGCAGTGTCCCCAAGACTGTGGGAATGGACTTTGTTCTAGTGGAATCAATGGAACAGGCGAGTGTGTGTGCCATGAAGGCTGGGAGCTAAACACGAGAATTCCGTGCACAACTTGCTCTGAAGGGTACGTGGGCACCAAATGTCAACTCTGCCCAGGCTTTCTAGAAAGCGGGATTGAATGCAACGGTCGTGGCAGTTGTATCATACCTGGTGATGTTCCGATTTGTGAATGCGAGGCGCGATACAGTGGAGAAGGTTGCGAATTATACGACTTCCCGATCCTTATGGTATCCATCTTGGGCACGATCGCTTTATCCACACTCGGTTTTTGCATGTGTGCTATGCGGCGACTTGCCCGCCAACCGCGCCAATATCGTGGACCGTTTATTAATCATGGCAATAGCTTCTCGCGATCTGAATACGTCGAAATATCCGACATGTCCGACCTCGAGTATTTTGTGTCAAATGATACGCGCGATTGGTTGATTCCATTTGAATCGCTTACTTTGCAACGTGAGGTCGGCAACGGCACCTCTGGTCAAGTGTTTCGCAGCCTCTTCCATAGTGGAGGTGGCAACTCGGTGGTCGCTGTAAAGCGATTGTACTCACCTGTGACCGGCCAGGAATACTTCCAGAGCTTCTTTCGACGGGAAGTAAGCATTCTCAGCCGACTCCATCATCCGTATGTGGTCCGATTTTATGGTGTCAGCTACTACAACCGTGTGCTGTACATTGTGACAGATTTTTGTCCAAAGTCTCTAAGTCATCTCATTGAGAATCTGAACGTTACGGGGCCATTGGAAGGAACGTATTTCCTGAAGCTCATCAATCAAATTGTGAGTGGTATGGGCTTTCTCCACAGCCGCAGCGTAGTGCACCGCGACCTAAAACCGGCCAACGTTCTTATTGCCGATAATGAAGATGTCAATATCTGCGATTTTGGGCTTTCACGCCTCATCGACCCTGATATGACATCAATGACCGCTGAAGTTGGCACGCCGAGCTACATGGCCCCCGAGATGGCAACGATGGGTGGCATTCAGTGCTCCACCAAGGGAGACGTGTATTCATTCGGAATCCTCCTGTACTCTACTTGGTCTCGTAGCAAACCATACGGGGACCAAGGAATGAATCCATTCCAATTGGTACGTGATTTCCATGCTCATGGTGGATTCAAAGTTGCGTTTCCGTGTCGTAGCAATGACTTATTTTTCTTCCTGTTTTGTGCGTCTATGTGTGCGGTGGTGATGGACAGATGACAGCGGTGGTTAACGGCTTGCGACCAGTTATTCCCGTTGGCTGTCCGCCTGTGCTCGCGCGACTAATGCGTGCCTGCTGGGACGCTAGTCCCGAACTTCGTCCATCTTTTGCCGAAATCGGATTACTCCTGAAAGATCAGCACTTGCTGTCCACTGCAATCGTGGATGGCGAGTACGCATATCCAGCACCATCATCAACGACCAGTCCATTCTACGAAGCTAGTCCGCCGTCGGCCAATTTCGGGAGTGCGAGTGTGTCAACCGCATCGACACCAGTCGTTATCTCGCGCCGACGTGATAACAAGGATACTGGTGTGACGCCTCCAACGATGCAGTCGGATATCATCAGCAATTATGCCGACGTCTGCTCACCTCGCGAGGACGACAGTCTCCTTGCGCCTAAATCATCACCGCGCAGTCCGCGGCATTAGTGGTGCTATGATACAAAGTATGAATGGCATCGCCAGTTCAGCGCATGTACGCACATGAACCTTCACATCACAATACTGCAAAATATAGAGTTCTTGTTTTGTCTGCTGCGTCCAATTGCTGAGCATTACTGTATTGTACCGCAATGACTTACTTTCTTTGTTGGATCGAGCTTGCTTGTCTATCGCAAGAGACGGCAAAGATTGCGCCCACGAGCAAGCGGTCGACGCTTATAATACTTGCGATATGCTTCCCGTAAATGGCGCTTGGTAATGGGCCCCGTCTCGCCGTTCTTATCCATAATTCGACGAGCTATCAGCAGCAGCAGCAATAATAACAACACCAGCAACAAGAGCGCCGTCAATATTCAAATTATATAACCAACCCATGCCGAGATATGTGCCTGCATGTATCCACAACAATTAACGTACCTTCCGTGGTGAGTTCGCCAACAAACACCTTGGTCATTCCAGCCA
This sequence comes from Pythium grandisporangium, assembly GCA_023336285.1. Lineage (NCBI taxonomy): Eukaryota > Oomycota > Peronosporomycetes > Pythiales > Pythiaceae > Pythium > Pythium grandisporangium. Next base: position 64,423 of record JAADWT010000010.1, read on the forward strand.
TCACGATCGCCATGACCTGGGTCACCGCGGGCACTTTCTTATCTGATCCCATGCTCGCCTGGATCGTGCGTGCGACGATTCGTTTAATCGCGCCACGGTCAAAGTGCGAGCGCCGGAACTGCTCGTGCCGTCTCGCTTCTTTGTCGGGTAGGGACTGGATCATGCGCAGCATGGAGGACGGGTCGGACAACTCAATCTTGGTCAGCTCAGCGCTGCCGTTGCTCTGTTCCTCGTCCTCATCCTCGTCATCCTCGTCTTCATCCTCGTCGTCCGGATCATCCTCCTCCTCATCGGCTGTGTCGTCCTTCATCTCCTCGTCTTCATCTTCCTCTTCTTCCTCGACATCCTCCTCCGTTTCCTCGTCGTCCTCGCTGTTCACAGCCCTGCCTCCATCAGTTTTGCCATCGACTATACTTGCGGAGCGCCCCTTCTTCTTGGGTCTTGTGGGTGACGTCGTCGTACTCGCAGGGGAGGCGTGGGTCTTGCTACCGCCGTTCTGCCCAGTCGCGTTCCCACCATTGGGGAAAACAGTGTCATCGTCGCTCATACCCGCGCGCTCGCCATCGCTCGACGCACGCGGAATCACCATTTTGTCCATTACGGGGTATGTGGGGAAGGCTCCAGGTACTGAAATTCCCCTTAACGAAAATACAGGAAATCCAGCCCAGTCCCAGAACCTTTGTGGTCCACGCTACATAAACCCTTTAGAAGGTTGTTGATCCGACCGTTAACCATGTCGGACGACTACGTAGTCTCGTTGGGAACGGCCCTTGTATAACAATGGCCGTTCCTTGAGCTTGAGGGCAACAAGGCTTGCTGTCCTCAAGACTTTTTAGCACTTAGGAATCTCCGTTAGCTGGTCTTGACTCAAGACCAGCTTGTAAAGGTTCCCATAACCAAGAGATTTTCCCACTGGCTATTGCCGGGCATTAGCGTTCCTGTAATCTCGACGGTCGACCTACAGGAAACGGTGTGGACCACGCTATGCACAACCAACCATCTTGCGCGATCGGATTTCAGCGACCATCCGACACTTGTCATCAGAGTTCAAAGTCGCATGGTCGTGGAGAATAGGTCCACACTGTACAGTGTGGACCTATTCTACAACTTTACAGCGTATAGATGCTGTGAAGTTGGACATTCAAATAGATTTCAACTTATTACGTATACTTTTTATTGTTTTTTCAAATGATGGGTTAAAATATAACAGGAAGTACTAAGTACTACATTACATGTACCGGTACAAACCACCACGAGCGACAAGGCAATTAGTTGCCTGCGAACAGGGCGGCGATATAGAAGCACGGCGAACGCACACAAGGGCTAGCTGCTTCGAGTGATTGTCATTCCAGGGGCGTCTGA